>BPLR01015476.1:0-22626 GCA_021605095.1 Caerostris extrusa | reverse complement strand
GCTATTACGTATTGCTCTGCGTCTGTTCTAGAATCTATAAAATATGTTTGTTTAAGAAAGACTTATTTCTAAGCAAATCTTTTGAGTATCATCAGTTCGTTTAAATGTTAAAGGAGATATCAAATGTAAATTGTTTTTACCATCTGCAATAAAAAAGTCGTATTTGAAAACACGTTCTATGACTTCTGTGACTTATATAGCAGATACATTATTATTATTATTTTTTTTGGTAATCCTATAAGTAATCACCTTCGCACATAGTAAAAACCTCCGAAAACAGCTGAACACATTTTGTTTCAATGCTTAAAAATATGTGGAACCAAAAAACAAAACTACAAAGCGCTTCTTGATATTTGATATGTCAGAGGACACATATTATAAGATATAGAAATGATGCTTCAATTTCTACGAAAAGTTCGTACTCCTGTGAGATATGGGGGGCATTACACTTTTTCTTTCTTGGGGTTAAGTTATTTATTTATTTTTTTCTTACTTCTTATTTCAAGTACTAGTTGTACTATATGTTCTAATCATCGTTCAACTGTTAAATAAGTGATCGATTTGATCTGAAGTTTTATCCATTTTTTTCTTCTTACAAATTTACCTATCCAAGTGGAATCTACTAAAAACCTACCCATCTAGGTTTACTCTTAGATAATTCTGAAATGAATTTGTAAAGCATTACTAATAGACTCTGTGAGAAGGGTAGGAAAAGGGTCAAACAACTACTAAAATACATTTCCTGGAAGAAAATTGGGGGAGCCGGCAGGCACTCAAGATCACTTATACTACCTTTATTTCTTATTCTATTTATTTTTTATTCAGTGGCACGCGCGCCGCTGGAGAGCATGAGGGCTGGCTGCTCCAATCTGGCGGGCTTCGCGTTACAGACGCTGTCAAAAACGACGAGACCTCGATGGCGTTTGTGATGTCTGTTTAGTTGGACTATCTGCGGGGATTTTCGGGGTTTTCTTCTCCTATACTATAAGCAAATTCGGTGTAGTTCCCGTAAATGACTTCTAAAGGTATTGCTCTTCTTCAGCAATACGGAGCGAAGTTAAACGTCTACCCGCAGGTGGTTTATTTTTTGCTATTAAAGTTGCCCCCGTTCTTCCTCTGTCTTAGACACACGGGCTTATGGACTCTGGTTTAGATATTACTGCTGACCAAGTGGGATAAGGAGAAATTAACAACAAACAGTGTTTACAATAAATTCGGAAAGTATTTTCATAAAGAGTGAAAGTACACTTCTCCCACCTAGAGGTCATTATAAATTGTAGTTCCGTAATATAGGTATAATGTAACAAAAACTTCAAAGATAATGTTGAAATTTAATAATTTCAAATCAAAGCTTAAAAAAATTATATTTACTAATCTTAGAACAATATGTTTTGAATTTCTAATATCATATAATTTTTTGAGCAAAAACTTATACATAAGGGTATTAATAATCCTATTCAGTTACGCAATATTTTGATAGCTAATTATTTGGCCCGTAATTAAAGGAATCTGATCGAAAGCCTGGGAATCTGTTTGAAGACTTATGTTCATCTAGAGGATAAGCAATATATGTTGCAGCAGCTTCCTCCAACAAATTGATGAGGAAGGTATGAAATCTGCAGGTCTGTGAAATGTCAGTATATTTAATACATATATTATATTAGACTAGTTTAATTTTGTACATGGTGGGTTGGAACCCATAATACATTTAATTTCAGATTTCAGCATTATATATACATATATATATATACACTGAAGTGACAAAAGTCATGGGATAGCAATATGCAAATTTTCAGATGGCAGTAGCATCGCGTAGAACAGGTATAAATGCGCAGTGCTTTCGCAGAGCTTTCATTTCTGTTCAAGCTATTCATGTGAAGAGGTTTTGACGTGATGATGACCGCACGACGGGAATTAACAGACTTTGAACGCGGAATGTTAGTTGGAGCTAGACGCATGGGTCATGCCATTTCGGAAATCGTTAGGGAATTCAACATTCCCAGATCCACTGTGTCAAGAGTGTGCCGAGAGTATGAAATTTCAGGCATAACATCCCACCATGGACAGCGCAGTGGTCGACCGCCTGCACTTAACGACCGAGACCGGCGACGTCTGCAAAGAGTCGTAAATTCTAACAGACAAGCAACACTGCGTCAAATAACCGCAGAAATCAATGTGGGACGTACAAGGGACTTGTCTGTTAGAACTGTGCGGAGAAATTTGGCTTTCTTGGGCTATTCCAGCAGAAGACCGACTCGAGTGCCTTTACTCGACAGAACGACATCGCTTGCAGCGACTCTCGTGGGCACGTGAGCATATCGGTTGGTCCCTAGATGAATGGAAAACCGTGGCCTGGTCCGATGAGTCACGATTTCAGTTGGTAAGAGCTGATGGTAGGGTTCGAGTGTGGCGCAGACCCCACGAAGCCATGGACCCAAACTGTCAGCAAGGCACTGTTCAAGCTGGTGGTGGCTCCGTAATGGTGTGGGCTGTTTTTTCATGGAATGGACTTGGTCCTCTGGTGCGACTGGACCGAACATTGACTGGAAATGCTTATGTTCAGCTACTTGGAGATCACTTGCAGCCATTCATGGACTTCATGTACCCAAACAACGATGGGATTTCTTATGGATGACAATGCGCCATGTCACCGGGCCACAACTGTTCATATGATTGGTTTGAAGAACATTCTGACAATTCCAACGAATGATCTGGTCACTAGATCGCCCGACATGAATCCCATCGAGCATTTATGGGACATCAACGAGAGTGGTCTGCGTTCGTGCCCAAAATCCTGCACCCACAACGCTCTTGCTAAATTATGGACGTCTATCGAGACAGCATGGCTCAATATTCCCGCAGAAGACTTCCAACGACTTGTTGAGTCCATGCCACGTCGAGTTATTGGGCACTGCCGGGCGAAAGGAGGGCCGACACGATATTAAGAGGTATCCCATGACTTCTTTTGTCAATTCAGTGTATAGTAATATACATTTGAAGCATCAACACTGAAAAATAATATTTATTAAGGCAATAAGATAAATGAAAAAAAAACAAATATTCTGAAATAGTTTAATTATCCTTCATTTAATTATATTTGCATAAATTTTAGTGTTCAGTTC
The DNA here is from genome assembly GCA_021605095.1 of Caerostris extrusa. Taxonomy (NCBI): domain Eukaryota; kingdom Metazoa; phylum Arthropoda; class Arachnida; order Araneae; family Araneidae; genus Caerostris; species Caerostris extrusa. The sequence goes on along the minus strand of BPLR01015476.1, from coordinate 19,504 downwards.
TTACTAAATATGACAAATTAACGTTTGAGAAATTCATGTCAAATTGAACTTTTTCATGTAGAAGAACTTCCTTCAAGTCAAATTGCAAAAGGTGATTAAAACGCTTTTGTTCCAACTTCTTTTACCTATATATTTCAACATATTCTTGAATTAAATAAAAGGATCTCTACAGAAAAGTTTTAATTGTTAAGACACCACTTTCAAAAGAAAGAAAACTCATTGTAAGTACTAATGAGAATTGTTTTCACTCACATGATTAGAGGAAAGCTTTTTCAGTCAAAAATTGTTTGACAAGAGCAGTGAAACAACTTTTTAGTTTCCAGATTTTTAGAACTTTTGAAGAGAATTTGAAATACTTAAATGAAGAATGGTTCTTGAATTATTTTATTAATATCAGTGCGTATTTCTTGCGGCGAATTTTGCTTAATATGTAAATAATTTCTGTCTTTTCTTAATTTATATTTTTCATTTCATTTTTGCTTAAGTTAAAAATGCTTTTTATTCTGTACTAATATGCTGTTTATTGCTGTACAAAGCGAGTTGATAAAAGTATTACTAAGTTAGTGACAAACTTGCCTTTTTAAATGACTCGAGATATTTGCGGTGATGAACAACTAGGCAAAATGCTAGAAACAGCTTGAGCTTAATATGAACAACTTTTTAGTATCTTTTTTTCAATTTCAGCTTTTTATCAACTTAGTATCTTCAACGTCTGTTAATTTAGTATCTTTATCAATTTAGTATCTTTATCAATTTAGTATCTTTATCAATTTAGTATCTTTATCAATTTAGTATCTTCAACATCTCTATCAATTTAGTATCTTCAACATCTGTCAATTTAGTATCTTTATTAACTTAGTATCTTCTTTAATTTCATCTTTATTAACTTATTATCTTATTCTACGTCTTCTATCAACTTAGTATCTTTCAACATCTATCAATTTAATATATTTATCAACTTAGTATCTTCAACATCTATCAATTTAATATATTTATCAACTTAGTATCTTCAACATCTATCAATTTAATATATTTATCAACTTAGTATCTTCTTCAACTTCATTCATCAACTTAGTATCCTTTTCAACATCTATCAATTTAATATATTTATCAACTTAGAGTCTTCAACTTAATATATTCTTTAACTTCATCACCTATCAACTTAGTATCTTCTTCAACTTCATTCATCAACTTAGTATCTCCAACTTAGTAACTTAACTCTGATAATTATTAAAAATTAGAAAGCTTCTAGAAACCTTTAGAAGATAATAACTAAATCAATGTTAAAATTTTCGAGTTTTTCAAACATTCTACATTATTTTCTGCCAGATCATTCAAATAATCTATATATGGCTTTATAAAACTTCTGCAATTGTAATCCTGATAGTTAAATTTCTGCTTTCAAGTAGTTCATTTGGCATTTTTATCAACATGATTCCCTAACATTTTTATTACTTTTGTTTGCTTTTATTGATAAAAGTAATTTTAAATAAAACTGTTTTGAAAATAAACTTTTTCTCCCTAAAAGTCAACAAAAAAAAAAAAAAAAAAAAAGAAATCAATGGTTCGGCACAGTATTTTTTTTTGAAAGATAAAACTTTCTTCAAAATTTTACAAGACTTTGGAAATACTTTTCTTCACATATTGTGTCAAAGTAAATCAAATTTATTTTTGCTTCAACAGTGTTTTTAAAAAATGATTTGTTGGACACTATTTTCTTTTGGATAATGATCGCGACGCTCCAGAAAAGGCTTCTAAAACTTTGACTTTTTGTTTTATGATAAGTTACTTACCAGAATATAAATCAATTTTAAAGGAAAAATATTATTCGCCAGAAAAGCTTTCTTTCCTTCAAGTTTAAATGGTCTATTGAAGTAATGGTAAATAAAATATTTTTTTTCCTCTCATTTTGTTTTAAACAAACGTATTTTTACTTTTCATTATAATATTTTTAACAAAGATATAATCGGAAAATTTTCAAAAGAATTCCTTTTCTTGCAATCAAAATTATTAGACGAAAAAAAAGATATGTTTGTAATTTGAATACACAAAAAACTCTCGAATGTTGAATGTTTCTTTTTCTTTTGTTATATTATTGCAGTTCTAAAAACGACTTCATTAAAAAATTTAGAATAGAAAATTGTGTGAATAGAAAATTTTAATTAATTTCAACAGAAATTTTTTTTCCCCTGTCTAATCTTTCGTTTGAAATGAAAGATAAATAAAGCCTCAACAAATATTTTAAAAAGAATCCTTAATATAATTTATTTTAAATTAACCTTGTTCTGCAATAAAGTAATTTTATATTAGTATTAATTAGGACCAAATAAAATGTTTAATACAGATAAAATAAATTTTTAAATGGAGTTAATAATATTTAAAAAAATGCTTGGGTACTTTCTTAAATACTACAGTATTATTCTATTATTATAATTATGCAATGATTTAATTAATTTATTTTGAACGTTATAGCTTATATAACTGGTATTTAATACTCAATTCATTGAGGAATTCACCAAGTTTTTCTTGATAAGAAATATTTCTTATTTCTTCTCTCCTTGAAAAAACTATTTTTAAGACTTGTCTATTGAGAAATGGAGAACAGGAAATGGAAGATTATGTAATTGCTTTGAAAGTTTATTTTTTTCTTAGATGATTTTCTTTTGATGTTTTTTGTTTCTTTATTGAATATTTTATGCAATAAACTTCATTCAATATATTCGCATTTATTATTTAAGATGTAATTCTTTTTCCCTACTTTTATTTAACTAGGAATGTTGCTTCACGATATACTAGTACGTTGCAAATTTATTAAATATTATATTATAGCCATTATTTCTATTGGAATATTTTACAGTGTAAGGTGAATTATTAATTTTATTGTAAATAAAATGGCAATATTTTAATCATACGTTGTGAAATAGAAATTTATAAAAAATCTATCCATTATAGATTATTATAAATACAATGGTTCTTTTAATATTAATTGGATATTTATTTTAAAACACCATGATATAACACATAATTGCTCTAAATTTGGAATTCTATTTAAAAACATTTAATGTGTAGAGAAATGTGAATATTATTAAACATAATAATACATTAAATAATTAACAGGACCTATAAATCTATACATAGGAATGTTCTTTCGTTTGTCTTATGGTGCCGGAATAGAAAGTGCAAATTCCCTACATGACTCAGTTGAGAGTATTCATTCCATATTGTGATTACAGTGATTCAGTTGAAACTCCCAGAATTTTAAAACAACATTTTAATGAAAGCATATTTTCAAAGCTTTGAAATGTTATTATAAACTTATGAAAATATTTTATATATATATTTATTTCTATTAGTTTATATAAAAAGCAATACATTATTATTATTTTTGGGGTAACTATGCATTTTTCAGCAATAAAAGACTAATATAAATATATATGTTTTAGAGAGACACTGGAAAATGGATTAAAATTCATACTGTGCCCTATAATATAAAAATAAAGTTTGCTTTGAAAATATACTCAATTCACAATGTTTTCAAGAAAATCGTTTTCGGTGTTTTCTTTTTCTTCTCCTAAAACTCGTGAATGGAACAAACGTCATTTCGAACAACTGCAAAAAATTAGGGAGTTCCTTTGAAAAACGAGGATAGCGTGTCTCGAATGCGTTTCAGGATAAATCGAACAAAGTGAGGATATCCTTTTCCCATTCAAGAAACGGCTCTAGAAAAGACTCCGGAATGCAGACTGCAAATAGAAAAGTTTATTTCACAACAAAGTGTACAATTTAAACGTCTGTTTATGTCATTTTCAGGACTTAAAAGTTACATACTTTCTTGACTCCAGAAACATAAAAAAAAAAAATAGCAATTCTCTCTGAAAGAGGAAAAAGTTTTATAAGAAAACTAGAAGAAAAACCGGACTTAGAAACATAATCCGCTCTCGTTGAATAAACAACACAATCTAATTAGGAGTTAGAAAACTTTGTCTAAGATTATACGTAACTATCACAGTATACTAATTAGCAAGCCACGAAAACAAATGCTACAAGTTAAAGAAAAACAAAAACATAAATGTATTCTACAGAGAAAGTTTCTTTCGCTGTGATTGAAACGGAAATTGCCATTTCGTACTCTAAGAAATTAATTTTAACAGCACGTGAAAAAAAGATCATTTTGATATGAATAGTTGTTGATTGTCAAAAACAGATTTTCTTGCGTAATTAATTTTAGAATAGAAAAAGAAATAGTTACTTATTATTATTTTATTTTGTAATGCATGCTAAATGCAAACAAAAAAAGCATACGTTTCGAATATTCCGTCAAGTATATTTCTTAAAATAAATAATCGTAAAGAATTATTGCAAATTCGGGATTGTTGAATGTGAAATAAGTTTAAATTGAAGATATGTAGAGATTTTCAAAAATATTCCATGCTTACAAAGTAACGCGTTGTTAAAAATAAGTTAATGTAAGTTACCATTCAAAATAATTTTGAAGTAGAATTTTTATAGCCATCTGCCATCTCTATGATAAAATTCCCACCATGCATTCCTACCACAAATCAGTATGTAGTAAGGATCCACCATACATTCCCACCAAAAATCATAACTTTGAACTCAAGGTTTATACTATTTAAATTAAGAAAAAAATGATTATGTGAATCTGAAAAATATCATAAACACCTCTAAAAATTGTAAAAAATACAACTTATCAAGAAATTTTTCAAAAAGAACAATCATCGGAGTTGTACGTTGGTATTTATAATGTTTGCAATCCTAAATATAAGATATTATTAATTTAAATTATGTTAAATCAAATATAATATAATTAGTTCTATTCTTAGTACTGCTTAGTTTAGTTCTCTATTTTTTTGCAAGACGTAGAATTAACCTAAATAAGTATTAATGGAGCTAAAAATATTCTAATTACTAAAGAAATTACATTATTTTCGAATTAGCACAAATATCTTTTTTTTCAATAAAAATATATCTAGCAAAAGTGATAAAAAAATGAAAGGATCTGTTTTATATATAATATATAATGATTATATACATATAATTGAATAATATATATAATTGAATAAATAATCTCATTAATTATACAATTATTAATTTAAGTATTAATTAAAAACAAGCTTTTTCCAAGTATGGTTTAAACAAGTAATTAAATATCTGCAGTTATTGAACTGATTTTCTTGATTTTGAAAAATAAAAAATTGAAAAACTGTTTATGAATTTTCTATTAGAATGCATTCAATTTCTAAACAAAATGTTATTTCTGTTGAGTATTTTGATGAAAAAAAAAAGAAATATAATTTTGAATTTAATAAGTTTCTCCTAATGTTTTATGATATTCAAATATGATCAAAGAAAGCAAATTTAATAAAATTATTAAAGCATTGTATTACTCAAATATGTATACTTATCAATTGAAATGCAATATTTAATCCGATGGATATAAAATAAATAAAATCATTTTAATTTAAATGTAAATGTCAAATGTTTTAAATATATAGTAATATATTTATTCATGAAAAATGTTGATGGCATTTTATAGATTCATTTAATTTTTAAGAAATTTTTCATTTTTTTTTTTTTTTTAATTTTTTTAATTACAGTTCATTATTACTCTAAAAATTATTCATTATTTCATTATTACTAAAAATAAAATATGAATTATAAAATATTCAATTGCATTTAGTTAATTCCATGTTCCTATATTATTTAAATTAACAAACAATATTTTAAAAATCAATATAGAATTTTGCATTATTTATGATAATTTAATATTCTTTTTAAATTAAATATTTAAAAATTGCAATGCAACATATACAGAAATATAAACCGCAAAAATTCAAATTTTTTTTTTATTGATCATCTTTCGAACAGCATAGATAGATGGAGAGAAGACATTGCCTTCTGAAAAGACTTATAGGTATAATTGCTCTGTATTTGTTTGTGATATGAGTGGAATATCCGGGAAACTCTCATTAGGCAGCCTGACTGTCTATGCGAGAAGCATTGTCACATTCGCCATTGAATCTACTAGTTCTATTATTGATAATTGCTAAGCTTCGTAGCACTAATCTATTTCTCGAACAGCACACCAAATAGATGAAGGGAAGACATTGCCTTCTGAGAAGAGTTTTAGGTATAAGTGTTCTGAGTTTGTGTGTGATATGAGTGAAAACTCGGGAAACTCCATTAGATGGTCTGACTGTCTATGCGAGCAACTTTTTACACACTTTGCCACAGAATGTTCTCGATTAAAGAAGTGACTGAAACGACGCCTCCAGCATAATCCAAGTTGAAAATAATTTTTGTCTTGATCCTGATTCAAAATCCAACAAACAAATGTGAACTGATATGACTGAAATAATTGCATGATATATCAGTCGATTGTATGATACTTCTTTTAGACTTAAATATTCTCATTTAAACAATTAGAGAATTAGATTAGAATTTGAAATTTGTCTTGATCCTGATTCAAACCCAACAAACAAATGGGAACTAATATGTCTGAATTAATAAAATCTGTCAGTCGATTGTATAATACTTCTTTAGACTTAAATGTTCTCATTTAAAGAATTAGATTAGAATTTGAAATTTGTCTTGATCCTGATTCAAAACCCAACAAACAAATGGGAACTAATATGTCTGAATTAATAAAAAATCTGTCAGTCGATTGTATAATACTTCTTTTCGACTTAAATGTTCTCATTTAAACAATTAGAGAACTAGATTAGAATTTGAAATTTGTCTTGATCCTGATTCAAAACCCAACAAACAAATAGGAACTAATATGTCTGAATTAATAAAATCTGTCAGTCGATTATATAATATTTCTTTTAGACTTAAATGTTCTCATTTAAACAATTAGAGAATTAGATTAGAATTTGAAATTTGTCTTGATCCTGATTCAAAACCCAACAAACAAATGGGAACTAATATGTCTGAATTAATAAAATCTGTCAGTCGATTGTATAATACTTCTTTTAGACTTAAATGTTCTCATTTAAACATTTAAAGAATTAGATTAGAATTTGAAATTTGTCTTGATCCTGATTCAAAACCCAACAAACAAATGGGAACTAATATGTCTGAATTAATAAAATCTGTCAGTCGATTGTATAATACTTCTTTTTAGACTTAAATGTTCTCATTTAAACAATTAGAATTAGATTAGAATTTGAAATTTGTCTTGATCCTGATTCAAAAACCAACAAACAAATGGGAACTAATATGTCTGAATTAATAAAATCTGTCAGTCGATTGTATAATACTTCTTTTAGACTTAAATGTTCTCATTTAAACAATTAGAGAATTAGATTAGAATTTGAAATTTGTCTTGATCCTGATTCAAAACCCAACAAACAAATGGGAACTAATATGTCTGAATTAATAAAATCTGTCAGTCGATTGTATAATACTTCTTTAGACTTAAATGTTCTCATTTAAAGAATTAGATTAGAATTTGAAATTTGTCTTGATCCTGATTCAAACCCAACAAACAAATGGGAACTAATATGTCTGAATTAATAAAATCTGTCAGTCGATTGTATAATACTTCTTTTAGACTTAAATGTTCTCATTTAAACAATTAGAGATTTGCACTCAAAATTTCCGTTGCAAAAATTTGGGTGCACTACTATTGTCTCCGGTTTTAAGGATGGATAATCATAGATCAAAGTGATCAAAGTGACATTTGAAAATATTAACCTAATGTAATAGAAAATGAAAAAGAAAAAGAAACAAAATCTGTATCAAAGAAAAAATTTATAAACCTGATGAATGATTAATTATAAATGAAAAGAAATGGTATATTTTTACTTTGAAAGGAGAGAAATTTAATTAGTTTTCAATTAGTCCACACTTTTGTATTAAAAAAAAAATGCATCTGGAAAAAGGGACAAAAGCTAAAAACTGACGATACACTTTATAAAAAATATGTAAATGATAATTAATTAAAATGCTATTATATGCATTAATTAAATTATTTACTGAAGCAATGAGCCTTCATTATTGAAGTATGAAGATTCTTTTTATGATAACTAAAAACATCCTTTTAGGAAAAAGAGTGATCGAATTCTAAACCTTCTAAACCATTTAAGTAAAAATTTTGTATTTAATGCACTTTTTTTTTAATCAAAAATATTTGTAAGACTGTTTTTAAACGATTAAATAATAATTTAGTAAAAATGGTATTATTAAGAACTTTGTTTTTACGTATTGCATTGATTGGAGACGTTCGATTAATCTCATAATTTAATTTGTCGAACGTTAGATTCCAAAATAATTTCAGTTTAAATCTCAACACGTCATATGTCAAACCAGAAATAACAAACATTTAATATTAAAAAAAAAAAAACTAAAAAATGTAAATATTGATATTTTTAAAAATCCAGTAATGAAATATTCAATAATTTAAATATTGTATAATTTTATTTATAATTTAAAAATTGTCTTATACTTATCTATTTATTTATTGTTTTCAGAATATATTTGGAATAAAACGTATGACATAGTAATAAAAATTTAAAAATATATGTGATAATATTTCATGGAAAGAGATGCATTTTTTGACAAGAAAGCTTCGATCATCAGAAACTTTTACAATAAAAATGGCCAAAAGCGTTTGGCCCCTTTTCGCTGACGCTGAAAGATTGCTAAACGATTCTCTTTGATGTAGTACTTTGAAAAGACATTCATTTTGCTTACCACAATAAATTTCAACTTTTCACTTTCGCATTTTCGCTTAGCAAAGGAAAGTTTTGCCACTTCTTCCTAATCATTTGTCATTATAACATTTGTCTCCAACAAGTATTCAAAAAAAATTTGATTGATAATAAAAAAAAAAAGACTGATACATATATAAACTCATGTTTGTGAAAATTGCAACACCATGAAGGAATCGTCATAATTGAATGAAATTTAATACACAGTTGAGTGGTAATGGTACAAATAAATGATTAAATGTTCAAAGCAAACAAACAATAACAAGAGATCGGAATCAGTATTCTGTGTAGCCACCACGAGCCGCAATAATTGCTGCTACACGACGTGTCATGGAGTCAAACAAATTTTGAATGTCTGCCTGAGGAAGAGCATTCCATATTGTTTGTATGCGCACCCAAAGTTCGTCTGCAGAAGCAACAGGACGAGGATCACGAGCGAGAAGCCGACCAACGAAATCCCACACATGTTCAATCGGCGACATATCCGGGGAATACGCAGGCCAAGGAAGAAGCTGTACCTGCCGCGTTGCAAAGAAGGATTGAACAGTCCTAGCGATATGAGGGTGGGCATTGTCCTGTTGAAATACAACGCCTGGCAAGCTTTGAAGGAAGGGAACAGCTTGGGACTGTAGAACTTCACTGATGTACTGGTTGCTGTTCATATTGCCCACAATTCTTAGCAATTGAGATCGTCCATGATAGGCTATGGCACCCCAGACCATAACTCCGGGTGTTCGTCCCAGCGTTCGTTTTACGCGATGGAGCTGAAATTTTCAGGAAATGCAGATTAGCGCATGATATACAAATGATTAGAATTTCAAATCCGTAGCGCATGCATATGCAGAGCAGCCCCCCTCTGAACGGCGGAGGGATCCGAATAAATAGACGGCTGTAACGAGGCGTGTATGGTTATCGGTGGTTATCTGCTGGTGGTAAACGTTAGCTGAATCGTTACTTATTCCTCTTCGACTAAAGAGAGCAAGATTTGAACAACTTACAGAGTCTGAACGGGGAGAATCATCGGCCTTCGTCTTATCGTGCAGTAGCCGCTCGTGTGCAGCGTAACAACAGCACAGTGATGCGTCTTGGGTAGCAGTGAACGGCCGAGTGTCAGACAACTCGGAAATCCGGGAATGGACCCCGAAATGTGACGTCAGCTCGCGATGATAGACACCTGGTCCGTTTGGCGCTGACGGGCCGTACAGCTTCCCTGACAATTGGCAGCACAGTAGTCAATAGCTACAGGTGTTTCATTTTGTGGTTCATCAATTTGTAGACGTCTGCTGCATCGCGGACTGCGCGCAAGGACTCCTTTTATACAATCCCCTATCATGCTAAACCATCGCCGCCTGCGGCTACAATGGGCCGCTCAGCATAGAGACTGGCGTGCTGATTGGCAGCATGTCGTGTTTTCTGACGAATCCCGCTTTAATTTGTGGTACCATGAATGCCGCATTCCCTGTCAGACGCTATACCGGTGAACGCCACCTTCCGGAGTGCATTCCTAATCGAACTCCACAGTGGACGAACACCCGGAGTTATGGTCTGGGGTACAATAGCATATCATGGACGATCTCAATAATGCCCATAAGAATTGTGGGCAATCTGAACAGCAATCGGTACATCAGTGAAGAAGCAATTCTACAGCCCCAAGCTGTTCCCTTCCTTCAAAGCTTGCCAGGCGCTGTATTTCAGCAGGACAATGCCCGCCCTCATATCGCTAGGACTGTTCAATTCTTTTTGCAACGCGGCGGGTACAGCTTCTTCCTTGGCCTGCGTATTCCCCGGATATGTCGCCGATTGAACATGTGTGGAATTTCGTTGGCCAGCGTCTCGCTCTTGATCCTCGTCCTGTTGCTTTTGCAGACGAATTTTATCTGCGCATACAAACAATATGGAATGCTCTTCCTCTGGCAGACATTCAAAATTTTTTGACTCCATGCCACGTCGTGTAGCAGCACTTATTGCGGCGCGTGGTGGCTACAAAAAATACTGATTCCGATCTCTTTTTCAGTTATTGTTTGTTTGCTTTGAACATTTAATCATTTATTTGTACCACTACCACTCAACTGTGTATTAAAATTCATTCAATTATGACGATTCCTTCATGGTGTTGCAATTTTACAAAACATGAGTTTATATTCTATCAATTTAAGAGAAAAAAAACATGATTACATACTAAAGTAGAAATTTTGTACATTTGTATATACTACTCTATGAAACATGTAATATCAGATTCATAATACATAATTATATTTTAATAATACTCTTAAGGATAGACTTTACGGTATTCACTGGAGTTTTCTACATGGCATTCTTTTAACGAAAAGAAGGTCAAATTGTTTATTTTATGGCAAACTGCAACCGTATCGACAGAATGTCCCATTTCTCATTCTATTTCGCACGGCTTTTCCATTCCCTGGCTGATGTTCTTGGATTGTGGTCTCGTAAATTACTCGACTCCCGTGATAACCCCCCCCCCCTCCCACTGTGAAAGATTCACTTCCGTCATTTACTCGAGAAGATCCATTTCCCTTTCTCTGTATTTGCAAGAGTCAATATAAACTCTCCAAATTCGTTGGGCCGAATTTTCGTAAAAAGGTTTAGCAGAAAAGCAATCATCTCTTCTCGGCACAAACGACTTATTTATTTTGTAGGCAAGTGTTTCTGTATTTTAAATGAAAATTTAAGAAGGAAATGGATTCCAAAAAATAGATTTGTTTAGTGTTATTGTTTGTTTATTTGTATTCGCATTTTTTTTCAATGTTTGGTTTTATTATTCTTAGATTTGTACAGAAATTGATCTAAAACATTAACAGCTTTGAGAAACAAATAATAAAATTTTAATTTACATGTTCAATAAATAATTGTGGAAGCCATAAGTAAAAATATTGAGGAATAGATCCATCATCAAATATATTAAATGAAATATTTTGAATATTGAAGTTTAAAATCGCTTTCAATTTACCTGAGTATATAAAGCAGAGAATATTAGAGCGGGACGATAATTCTAACATGTTATTAAAGAATAACAAATGAGATGAAACTGCCCTTTTGTCAAGAGGAAAACTCATGCATACATTTATTAAGCTGTTTAGATTTAAAATTCTACTGGCTTTTTTAAAAATTTTAATGGAATATCTTTTGTTTTTTTTTAAGTCAAATTTATAATAACTTTTAAAAAAAGTCTTTTAACAATGTTATGTTTAAGTTAACGTTAAATGTTATGTTTACTTTAAAGGTTAATATGTTATTTTAAGTTATTTAACAATACATAACATGGACCTGATGGCCGAATGGCTAGAGCTTCAGGCTTTCGGACCACAGGTCCCGGTTTTTGCCTATAGGTGTTTGTAGTGGTTCGAATACACTTTAAGCTGTAGGTCCCGGTCCTAATAGGATCGTCGATTCTTATTATTGATTTTATAAATTAAAGTTTTTCAGACCTTTTAAATGTTTTCTTTCCTTTTTATTATGTATGGTTCTACTGATAAGATTATACGCACAAATACACATACAAATACATACAAAAACACATACGTGCAGATACAAATTGTGGAGAAATATGGAGAATTTTTCAATATTCAACACCTTTAATTAATTAACATTCGCCAAATAACTATTCCTATAAAGAGTACAATACTTTCCTATAAAGTTTAATTTTCTGAAAGAATTGTTTTAATTTTTACAATTTGCATACTCGTATTTAAATAAAAAAAAAAAACAGATACTGATTGGAAAAGGGTGGAAATTTTCTTTATGCTATTAGATGTTAAATGCTGAAACGTTATCCATTTTATTTGTGGTATGCCCTGCAAAACTCTCTAAATCTAGAATCAAAGAAAAACATTCTTTTGACAGATATATCCGTATTTGATACATTGTATAAAAAAGAATAGTAATTTAAAAACACATCATTGTTGCAATAAAAATATGGGAGTTTTGGAATTCGCGTGCATTGTATAGAGAAAAGAAACACTGTTAGAAGTTGTTCGAGCATAAATGAGTTTGATTTTTTTTCTCTCTTTTCCCTCTTGCTAAGTCACATGGAACAAGAGGAAAAAGAAAATGGTTGCAGAAATGAAATTAAATGTGAACTTCGAAAGAAAAATTAATGGTCGAAACCGCGGGAATGTATTCAGCGAAATTACGAAAGGAAAATAAAGGATTTGTGCAATTATGTTTTTGTTATTGTGCATAAGTGTACAGATTTAATGATTTTTTTATGCATTTGATAGAAATTTATTTTATTTTACCAACTTTTCTTTCGCAAAAAAAACTCAAAGCAAATTTATTCTTAAGCACCAAATGTTAAGAATAGACTATATCTAGTTTTAGATTAACAATTTTATATTTTTAAAGTTAAATTTTTAAATTTCATAAAAATGTTACATTTAATAGCAAATAGTGCATTTCTTATTTCATTAAAAATATTATAAGACATTTATAATTCTGTCATCTATATCATGGAAAATTTGTAATATATATTTCATATTACATGGAAGTATTTTGGAACAATATATATAATCAAATAAGTTGGAAAATATATTTTCCAATTTATATATATATATATATATATTATTTGAAAAACATTATGCAGTAAAAGATTTTAAAGGCAAACAAAGGTTTTATTTTATGAATTAGATTTAGAAGATAACCTAAAACCATTTTTTAATCATTAAAAACAAAAATTAAACACATTGAATTTCAGAAAATTTAGTTTAACTAAAAGTTATTTTCCTCTCAGATTTTTCTTTGAGGTAAGCCCTATGTCATTGAAACTATATTACACACACATTACATTATATATATATATATTGAGGTTCTAAATATTTTACCTATTAATTACTTTAATATGTGGCACTTTCTATCCATGGATGTCAATTTTTAAAAAAATTATTCGATTGATACAGATTTTTTTCTGTATAAATGACTGTATAAAATAAATTTTAAATTCTATCTTCTATCAAATGATTTTAACTTTTACTCAGAACTTCAGGGAATTTTATCATTTGCTTAAATTAAAGAGGGACTATTTGCGTGTTAGCCATTTCAAATTTTTAAAATCAATGATAATTTTGATTTTTCTTAACAAAAAAATGTATCTTTTACGAGATATACTTTAACGAATATACGAAACGTATATTTTACGTTGCATTTAACATGCATTACATAGGAAAATAATACTAAGTAAATATTTCTGTTTCTATTCTAAAATTAATTACGCATGGAAATCTGCATTTGACATTCAACAACTATTCATACCAGAATGATTTTTTTTCACGTGCTGTTATAATGAATTTCTTAGAGTACGAAATGACAATTTCCCGTTTCAGTCACAGTGAAAAGAAACATTTCCCTTCCAGTACCTTTAAAGTTTTTGTTTTTCCACTTAACTTGTAACATTTGTTTTCGTGGCCTGCTAATTAGTATACTGTTATAGTTACATATAATCTTAAACAAAGTTTTCTAACTCCTAATTAGGTTGTGTTGCTTATTCAACGAGAGCTGATTATGTTTCTAAGTCGGGTTTTCCTTCTGGTTTTCTTATAAAACTTTTCCCTTTCAGAGAGAAATTGTTTTTTTTTTATATTTCGGTTTGAATCAAGAAAGGATGTAATTTAATGCATATTTTATTCAAAGAAGAGGTAGATTTGAACTAAAATAAAAGTAAGGTATCAGAAAAAAATTTTTGTTTCTTATTTTCATCGTTATTACGGATCAAATCGGCTTTTATGAAATTTTCTATCTCTTTTTGGTAACAATGTAATCTTTAATGAATGATAACTAGTTGTCGTCTCTGAAGTATTGATTTTTTTTATTGTAAAATTTTTCAGGGAAAGGCGAGAAATCTTGAAACACTGCTTAAATGATTATATGCATTTCTGGGCAGAAAAGAAAAAAAAAAAAAATTGAATAAATTTTTCGTTAGTTTTAAATGTATAATAATATTTTCTTGATGGAAATTTTGAATTTAATTTTCTAAAGTTAAGTGAAATGTAATTATTCTTTTTCAAAAGCAACATTTTTCGTTCAACATTATGCTCCACTAATATGAATTCAGACATGTTGGTATACGATGGCACTGACGTGGTTTTGGAATAGACCGATTTTGCTTTGATCATTTTCTGATTTTATCAGTTTTCCTACATTTTGTTTTATCTTGTAATTGTCATTTTAATCTTTTAACCATTCTTATATTGTTACGGGTTTACCTGCATGCATTTCTGAAGTTTATTTTTTAACTTGTTTTTTTATTACTCAACCACTAATAGAACCCTCAGAGTTACAATGAATTTGGAGTTACCGCACATTGGGTTGGACACCTCATACAGCTTGACTGTCGATGCGTGACGCGTTACACACATTGTGATATTTCCCATCTAAGCTCTTCGTTTCTGAGAACAGTAATTGCTAATCTTTGTTTCAAATATCATTACTCGACATCATTTATCTAAACAATTACAATGACCAACCATTTGGGGAATGCAAGATACCCATAATCAATCATAGGTAATTCACAAGAATGATTTCTAAGAATAGAATTAGCAAAAAAGAATAGAATCTAGATCTTCCTCGGCTAAGGAAGATCTAGACCTACAAGTGCCCCTGATGACTGCTAAGAGGCTCAAAATCGTTACATCAATCTACCTGAAATATTGTAATTTTAATACATAACAAAAAATTTGTAGCATAATATTTCAATGGGCACTGACCTAAGGTAACGCTTCTCCATCTTTAAAATAGAAGTGTGTGACTGCTGCGTAGACAGAGTACTTGATTTAAAATACCCAGAACCACCACATACATTCCTATCTTTCTTGTCGAGATTCAACGGTGCTCAGAATATGTCATGAAAGAAGAGTTGCATGCAAAATGTCCTACATCTGTCGCACCATGCCACCGAAATTAAAAGTTTATCTCGGCCCGCACTTACCAATTCGAGTGCAAGTCAATGAAGATCTGTACTCTCTACAGATAACTCCAGATTTTGTTTCAAAAGTCACAAGAAAATTGCTGGTCTGACATTGCCGGAACAAAGTGAAATCCATAAATGAAACAAAATTGGTGAATACAGTATAAGCTGTGGACATTTTTATCTTCTGATGACCGAAATGATATGTATATCTTCCAAGCACCGTTACTTCGTCACAAAGATACCGCTTTCTTGATCCAATTGTCTTCGTCCTTACGCAAGTGCAGTTGGTTACTTCTTCACACGACACGATGATAATGCTAGAAGACCACACAGAGCTCAAATAGTGGAAAATTACCATCTTGAAAAGACTATTGTGTGTATAGGTGGTCAACAATTACTCGAACTTCAGCAATTTAGAACTTTTGACACTGCAGTAGCTTTAATGTCAATACAGACACTTAAGTATGGAACATAACTTTGTCCTTTTATATGTGTTATAAAATTATTCATATTGGTACTGGTTATAATGAAACGTAAATTCCATATTGATTCTGATCACTCAAACCCTTCAGGAGTTCTAGTGTTTAGCATGTCTCCAGTCTATATATTTTCGAAGACAGAAAATTAGCTCTTTTGTGCTTATATAATGCAGCTAATGCTTTGTAGTTTGCGCAAATCAAGGCTTAATGTTTTTGGTCAAATTTTGTTAACTTCCAATGAATAGAAATTTAATTCCCAAATACAATTCTTCTAACTATTCTTTAATTTTCGAAATCAGCGATTACATGACACAAAATGCAGCTATAGAATGCAGTTCTGCTTATAAATGTGGAACTATATCCATTTGAAAGAGTGATAACTACATATAGCGAATTTTCACTCTTCAAAAGAAAAGAGCTTTAAAATATTGTCCCGAAAGAGTTCAAATCTGATAAAAACGCATTTCATTTTCAGGCTGTTACTTTTAAACCTGATGGAGTTTTATGACCCGATTTAGGAAGGCAATTCCGTAGATATTTTTCCCTGGAGTCAATGAAAAGTCGAAGTCCTAGAAATGACAGAAACAGACGTTTAAATTGTACACACATCTGCTGCGAAATAAACTTTTCTGTTTGCAGTCCGCATTCCCGGGTCTTTTCAGAGCCGTTTCTTGGAACGGGAAAAGGATATCCTCACTTTTTGTTCGATTTATCCCTGAAACGCATTCGAGACACGCTATTCTCGTTTTCAAAGGAACTTCCTAATTTTTGCAGTTGTTCGAAATGGCGTTTGTTCCATTCGCGAGTTTTAAGGGGGAAAAAGAAAACACCGAAAACGATTTTCTTGGAAGCATTGCGTACGGAATATATTTTCAAAGCAAACTTTATTTTATATTATTATAGGGCATAGTATCAGTTTCAATCCATTTTCCAGTTCTCTCTAAAACACATATATTTATATATTAGTCTTTTATTGCCGAAAAATGCAGATTATACAAAAAATAATAATAATATATTCGATTTATTATATAAAGATATGCGACGTTATATAAAATATTTTCACTAATTTACAATAGCATTTCAAATAATTGAAATTCTGCTTTAATTTAAAGGTTGCTTTAAAATTCTCAACTAAATCACTAGAATTCTGTCCCAATATGGAATATATACTCTGCATAGAGTTATCTGAGAAACTTGTAGTTTCCACCATCGCACCACAAACCTAACGAAAGAACATTCCTATCTATAGATTTACTGACCCGGTGCCTAATATAGACATGATATATTTAAAATAGCATAAAACTAAAATTTATACTCCATTCTATCTTTGTAGTATGAAATGTCTGTTTTGCTTTAAATGTCAACGTCAATAATATTGGCAATGCTCTAACACATGAAATGTTTTAAAATTGAATTAAAAATTGAAAGCAATTATATGTTATAACATGGTGTTTTAAAATAAATATCCACTTAATATTTTAAAAGACATTGTATTTATAATAAAATATAATGAATAGAATTTTTATAAATTTCCAATTCTTAGCATATGATTAAAATATTGCCATTTCATTCACAATAAAATGTAATAATTCCTCTTAATATTAAATAATCGAATGGAAATTATAATAATGTTTAATAAATTTGCAACATATTTCGGGGGAGGAACACTCCCCGTTAAAAGAGATGAAAAGAATAACATGTTAAATAATAAATGTGAATAGAGTGAATGAAGTTTATTGAATAAAATATTCAATAAAGACACAAAAAAGAAGGAATTACGTAAGAAAAGAATTTTCAAAATAATTACATAATCTTCAATTTCCTAGTCTCAATTTGTCAATATTGGTATCCATTTTGTTAATATTGATAATATTAGTTAATATCCATTTGTCAATATTGATTAATATCCATTTGTCAATATTGATTAATATCCATTTGTCAATGTTAATATCCATTTAATAAATATTGGTTAATATCCATTTTCAATATTGGTCAATGTCAATATGGGTTAATATCCATTTGTCAAATTGTCAATATTTGGTCTTCAAAAATAGCATCAATACAATGTTATTTCTAACGAATAATTATTAACACCAACCAATTAAGAAATATTTCTTATTAAAAAAGAGACTCTTATGACAAATTCTTTATTGAACTGTGTATTAAATGTCAGTTTGAAGTTATATAAGTTGCAACATTCAAAATAAATTCACTAAAGAATTGCATAATTAGAATAATAGAATAATAATGTAGTATTTAAGAAAGAAAGCAAACATTTTTAGAATATTAATAACTCCGCTTAAAAACATATTTTATCTATATTAAAAATTTCATTTGGTCCTAATTAATACTAATATAAAATTTCTATATTATAGAATAAGGCTACTAATTCAAATTAAATATATTAATTATTTCTGAAAGGGAGAGGGCTTGAAATATCAAAAAACTTTTCCTATCTTTTATTTCAAACGAAAGATTAGATAGAGAAAAATAATTTTCTGTTCAAGTGAATTTAAAATTTTCTATCCGTATTAAAAATAGATTTTCTAAGTAAAGACATGTTTATAGAATTGCAATAATGTAAAAAAAAAATATTCTGAATTAGAAAGAGTGTGTGTTCAAAGTACAAAGAAATATTTTTTTTTTTTTATTTTGTCTAATGATTTTGATTTTTACAGAATAAAAAGGAATTCCTTTGAAAATTTTTTTCGAGATATCTTTGTTATATCTTTGTTAAAACTATTATACCTGAAGTTAAAAATATTATACCTAAAGTTAAAAATATTATACCTTTGTTAAAAATATTATACCTCCCGTTTGTTCAAAATGAAAGTAGTAAAAAATATTTTTATTTACCATACTTCAAACTTTTAGGAAAGAAAGCTTTTTCTTCGAATAATATTTTAGCTCCAAAATGATTTATATTCAGGAAGGTAACTTGTCATAAAACAAAAAGTCAAAGTTTGGAAGCGTCGCGATCATTATCCAAAAAAATAGTGTCCAACAAATCATTTTAAAATCTCCTTTGAAGCAAAAATAAATGTGAATTACTCTGACACAATATGTGAAGGAAAGCATTTCCAAGTCTTTTAAAATTTTGAAGAAAGCTTTCTAAAAATTTGAACCCAACCGTTGATTTTTTTATCGGCTTTTAGGGAAAGAAAGTTTGTTTTTAAAACAGAGTTTATTTAAAATTACTTTTATCGATAAAAGCAAAGAAAAAAATTATAAAAAGCAATTTAAGGGAGTATGTTGATAAAAATGCCAAATTAACTACGTGAAAATAGAAATTTAACCATCACGATTACAGTTGCAGAAGTGTAATATAGTCGTATATAGGTTATCTGAATATAATGTAGAATGCTTGAAAAACT
>BPLR01015475.1:0-82048 GCA_021605095.1 Caerostris extrusa | reverse complement strand
CGGCCTTTGTGACATTCAGGAGAAATCGTCAGTCGGCCTCGAGACTCTCATCCGACAGGAAGTACAGCACAATTTACGCTGCCGCTGAGAAACGTTTAGTACAGCGCAACTACGCCTTCTATTGAGAAACATTTATTTTGCAGTCTCTCGAACGAAATTATATTATTATTATTTATTTATTTATTACATTTAACGAAATATAATAAATTGACCTACAAACTCTTACCAGGAGGCAGTATATTCCGCGCAAACCTAAGTTTCGGGTTTTCGGAATCATTTCAGGAATCTTTTTAAGTCTAACTATGTTAAATATTGTACGTGTATGCTGTTTGTACATGTGTAAATAAATCTATGTTCTCAAACCTGTGTCTCAAGTCTCAACCCAACCACACTCGGTTACTATTCAGCTGCACAACCCACAACATTCAATTATTTTATTATACAAATTTTATTTTTGTACCAATTTTTCAAATTTATTTATTTTTTTATTATTATTTTTTTTTGATTATTTATTTCTTACAATCATAAAGACAATTTTTACAGAATTATTTACATTCTTCTTAAAAATTTGAATAAATCAAAACAATTATTGTTAAACAACCTGAGAATATTGAAATATTACTTTACAAATTATTTGAAATCAATTGGCTTGAAAATAATATTAATATTTAGAGGTTATTTTTATTTTTACTAGACATATTACTCCATAATAAATTAAACACAAGCTTTGAATAAAAGGTAATTCAAGTAATATTCCAGAAAGAATTTAATTCAGTGATCGGGAATTTTAAACATAAATAATGTTCCATTATCAACTAATGCTTTAAAAAGAATTCAAACCAATGGACAGACATTTTCTTTCTTAATGTATTTCGTCAGTATTACGACACAAAATAAAATGTATGACCTGAGAGACGCGAAAGAAATAAAAACATACATCAAACAATTTCTTAATGATCTACAAATCATAAATATTTTTTTTTTTGTACATTAAAAAAATTTATTCTTGTTCTTTCATTGAAATTATTATTTAAATTCTTTCATTGAACTGTTTATTAATGTTCTTTCATAAATAATTCAATTTTGTGAAACGACTTTGAGTTATCGAATTAAATTGAAATATTTCAAAATAATTCGTGTATAAGCAAACATATTTTTTGTGACGTTAAAAATTTAAAAAAAAAATTCCAATTCAATTTAGTTTTGCTTTACATTATTATGTGATTACAATAAATAGAGAAATGTATTTATCATTTATGTTTTTAAAAAGTTAATTTATATTTATTAAACTTTGTATTATATTTTTATTGTGTTTTCGTATCAATTTAATACTTCTTTAAGATTATGTAAACAATTTTATTATTATTTTTTTAATTTTTTTCTTTTTAAAAGTAACATGGTCCTAATTATTTTATAAAATATTCAATATTATTCATAGAAATATTAAAATTTAAGTAATCAGATTTTTACAACGAAATTAATTATAGAAATACTAGATGTAAGAACTTTCTCAATGATTCTCATTCAAATAGAAAATAATGTTTACAATTAACTTTTAATCCTTATTAATTATATGTAGGTTAATATATTGTTTTGAAATTTTAATTCTTTTATCAAAACATATTGATAAGTAAATAAATATATATAATATAAACATGTTTCTGGTTATTTTTAATTAAAAAACTTTTTTTTTAATTCTGAAAAATTTCTCACTTTTTAATTTTAGTTTTTGCTGAGAAGGACAAATAAATTTCTTAAAAACAATTTCTTCGTTATGAAAAATAACATGTTTTTTTTATTGCATTTATGTTGTTTAAACGAAATATTTCAAGAAATTTTGCAGATTTTGTTAACACGAGCAGAGTAAAATTAAATTATTTTATTTTTTACGTATATAAAAGCTGTTGGTATAGCACAAAAATCTTTGAATTTCAAGAAAATTTATTTCTTTAATTTCTAAAGGAAAATTAACTGAGAATAAACTTTAGGCTAACACTCTGGCCTAAAAAATAACTAATAATACATTGAAAAATAAACTTAACATTAAATGATTCTATTTTAGTTCCTTTTTTTCTTCTTAAAACTAGTGTATAGGCATTATTTTCCAACTTACCCAATTAATTTTAAATATAACTGGTATATTTTTTTTCTATAATTATAATATTCTTTTTAATAAATCAGTGCAGGAATTATCTTAACCTATGTAGTATAAATTTAATATGTTTCTCTACTTGTACGTAGCGTTCTGGCTTTTTGTACCACAGGCTTCAGGTTTGAATCCTGGTGGTGGCATGGATGTTTGTTAGTGGTTCAGAATCTACGTTAAACTGTAGGTCCTGGTCTAATTAGCCTAAAGTGTGCACAAAATGACCATAGAGCAACAAAACAAATCTTTATTTGTAGCATTGAGAATTTTAAGAGCGATACACCAATAATTTGTATGAACTGCTAATACTACATCTGAAAAATATTCTATGATCTCTAATTCAGTGAAACAAATCCAAGAAGCTATTCACCTAGTAGATTCAAATGTATGTAAGCTTCTACTCTAGAATCAAAAATTGATTTCAATTTAAAACGTAATAAAAGTCTTTGTACGTAATTTCTTATAAATAACAACCTGACTTTCTATCTAACGGCTAATACTACATCTGAAAGATAATTCTGTGAACTAAATTCAAGAGGTTAATCACTTAGTATATTCAAACGCATGTAAGCTTCTACTCTAGAATCAGCAAATAATATAAAAAAAAAAAAAAAATTTAAGTCAATTCCTACTTGGGTCAACAAAGAACAAATTTATTTTTGAGTTACTTTTATATTAAATAATTACAATTAATATAAATATTAATTAAATGTATTAAGTAAATTAATATTTGAAAAAACTTTATTAACATCAAGTCTCATCCACTACAAGTTTTAAAAAAATGTATTTGAACTTGAGCGGATGAATAAAAAGTATTTTTAATAATGATTGAAAATTTGAACAAGATATGTAATTATATATAGGAGAGTGTGAACTAATAGTAGGAATTGAAATTCTCAATTTTAAAAAAGTAATGAAAATCGTTGTACGTATTTTTTTTATAAATAACAACCTCTCTTTCTATCCAACGGCTAATACAACATCTGAAGAATATTCTAAGATCTCTAAATCAGTGAACTCAATCTAAGAGGCTATTCATCTAGTAGAATCAAGCACATGTGAACTTCTACTGTAGAATCAAAACTTGATCTCAATTTTAAAAAGTAATAAAATTCGTTGCAAATAATTTCTTACAAATAATATCCTCACTTTCTATTCAGCTGTCAAAATTATTCATAACTGATAATATATTATCTCCAAAGAATAGCATTTATTTGTAACATTCCTATATCTTGTTTGAACAGAGATTTAATAACACAGATTTACAACCGCGGGCGACAATGTTACATTTATACTCAAATCCAACATTTATTTTTTCCCTTCAGAAGGCTAACGCACTACATTGCTCAGAATGATACTTTAACTCAAAGGCCTCTCCTGGAATTTAAATACCGGTTTCTCCTTTTTATTACGTGTAATATGAAAATTACGACATAGATGCATTGGATTGTTTTACAGTGAAATCATTTATCATGCTGTAATTCATCTAATCAAGTCCGGTCTAACATGCTATTAAAGCAAAGTTTAACGATTAGTCAAATGCACTCTTTTATTTATCGTAGATGAGTTAAAAGATATCGAAATAATTATCTTTAAGAAAGGATGGAAGGGGAAAAGTAATTTTCTTTTAGATATATTTTATTTTATATCCTGGAAGATTCATACATGTTATAAGTATGATACTTATAGTAAATTAATGTCTACCTCCAAAATAAAACCCTTTTTTTTTTTATTTATAGACCTTGTTGTCCTAATTGTTCATATGTAAGGTCCATATTGTTGTTCATATATATCCTTATTGTTCATGTGTTTCGCATATGAACAATCAATTGATAGTGATTATTGAGGGTATTGTCTTTCAGTCTTTGAAGTTAACCGCCCTGTATTTAGATATAATAGGAAAACGAGGAAAATTCTCACTAGAAGCTTGACTTATAATTTGAGATACTTACACATGCTGTAACAATTGCCATGGAATACCTCGTTTCTGAAGCAACAGCAACAACGCGCTTTGCTTAAATATTTAAATCATGTCTACAAGTCAAACAAAATATAGATTAAAGGGGAAAATGTGGTTTTTTTACAATGTTCTTCATAATTTTTAAACATTTTAATTTATCAAATAAATTTTTAAAAATTTTTTATTATACTCAAGTTAATGTGAATATTGCGATTTTATATTCGACATAAATAAATGCATTTTAAAAATAAAATAGATTCGTCAAAAATTATATTGTTGCAAATCCTCAAGTGTTCAGCAGCGTGGGGCGGACACCTCATGAATCTACTCATGGATGGAGTGAAAGGTAACTTCTGTTGTAATGGAGCACCCATAAATAGAAGTCTGACTTGGCTTCCAGTCCCGGAAGAAGGGCAGTGCTTTTCGAACAGAGGACATTTGGAAACTACGCCACATTTGCGTATCATATGGGGGGGAAAACTCACACCAAGCAATATGCTGAACATAACAAACACCATAGAGGCTTCTCGTTTTCGAAACAGTGCCAACACATTGAACCTCAATTCTAATGTTCACCAGCGGATCACGTTACCACTGAGCCACTAGACGGCAAAATTCTTTGAAGGGTCAAAATTTATTGCATTCTTAAAGTTTTTAAAATTATAAACTCAATTTCTGAAGTAAGTTTTTATCAAAAAGTAATTGGAAACAAAATAATTATTTATTAATTAAATAGATGCCCTTATATTGACGATAATCCATAAGCAAATAGGAAATACTTACGAGTATTAAATATTTGTATTCATATATAAAAGCATTCAACAATGCAATGCTATGATATACTGAGAACCAAAAATGTATCACATTTATTAAGACCAGATACATACTTAAGTGATACTATTACATAAAATCTATCCCCATAATGCTTATACATTTTTTAATGCTGGGTGATTGATTTGAATTCTTTTGTTATTAGAATGATAAAATTATAGTAAATTAAGCATTACCCAAGATGTACGTGAAGGAATTTTGCTAAAGTACACACACACAAAGTAAAATGGAGAAATACCTTCTGGAAGATTTTACTCGTTCAAATCTTCATAATATATAATGAGAAATGGAAACACACATTCATTCAGCATGTTGATATGGCAAACATCCAACTTCCATTTTAGAGGTTCATGTGCAAAGGGAGATGAATTCAGAAACCAGTTCTGAAAAGTAGCAAGATTAAATTATGAATGATGCCCTAACTCAAGCATGCCAACCATGCGGTGAATTCTAATCCTATGTCTATTAATCATATATTTATTTACTTAATCATATGCCTATTACTTACTACTAACTTAAATATGCCTGTTACTTACTACTAACTGTAAATTATATGCCTATTACTACTAACTTAATCATATATCTACTAGTTACTTAATCATAAATCTACTACCTACTAAAAAAATCTGTAAATCTGCTACATACTACTTACTTTTACTAAATCATATGTCTACTATTTAATACTTACTTAATCATATGTCTACTATTTAATACTTACTTAATCATATGTCTACTATTTAATACTTACTAACTTAATCATATGTCTATTATTTAATACTTACTTAATCAAATGTCTACTAATCATTGTCTACTATTTACTTACTTAATCATATGTCTACTATTTAATACTTTAATCATGTCTACTATTTAAAACTTACTTAATCATATGTCTACTATTTAATACTTACTTAATTATATGCCTATTACTTACTACTAACTTAATCATATATCTACTAGTTACTTAATCATAAATCTACTACCTACTTAAACATAAATCTGCTACATACTACTTACTTACTAAATCATATGTCTACTATTTAATACTTACTTAATCATATGTCTACTATTTAATACTTACTTAATCATATGTCTACTATTTAATACTTACTTAATCAAATGTCTACTATTTAATACTTAATCATATGCCTATTGCTTACTACTTACATAATAATATGTCTACTATTTAATACTTACTTAATCATATGTCTACTATTTAATACTTACTTAATCATATGTCTACTATTTAATACTTACTTATTATATGTCTACTATTTAATACTTACTTAATCACATGTCTACTATTTAATACTTACTTAATCACATGCCTATTGCTTACTACTTACTTAATAATATGTCTACTGCTTACTACTTAATTATTCATATGCCTATTACTTATTATTTAAGTAATCATATGCCTACTACTTACTTAATCATATGTTTACTAATATTTACTCTTATGTTTATTGACGTATCTTCCCATTCGGTTCAGAATTTTTAAACTGGATAAATATCTTACAAAGGGACCACTATTTTACTGAGTCAACCTTGACGCTAATTTGGACGACAGCATAAGCACATGAATATTTGGTTTGACTCTTGTTCAGGTATTTTTAACTCAGCTGCTTTACTGTATTGCCTTAATTGAATTTACTACTGAATTTAATTAAAAAAAATAGTAATAAATAAAGCTAAAGGAGAAATAAGAATATATGAAGCTAAAATAATTTTAGCTTCATATAGTTCAAATAACTTTTGAAATTGAAAGAAAAAATTATCTTTAATAACGTAAAATCAATTTAATATTTTAAATATATAATGATCTGAATTAAGTGTCTATCTTTAAATAAATGAAAAAAAATGAATGTGATATTTTGAAATCCATCCTTTTATTCCACTGAATAAATTTTTCTGTGATGAGATAAAAATAAATACGTAAACAATACTCATTCGAAAACAGTTTTAATTTCTAAAGCTTTATTTTCTTTCTTATCGAAATCTATTCGTGATTTCCTATGCTTTTCAAAACCGAATTATTTTTAATCGACTTTTCATATTTTAATTACATTGCAATGTCTGTATTTCAAAAACTTGATTTTAATCAATTCAAATCTAGACGATATCAATTTACATGCTAAAACTTTTATGAAACCATTCAAAAATTAAGTGAATGCATAGTTAAAAATTATTATTTTTCATTTTATTCTTCTCTACTTAAAAAGGATGCATTTTTTTTTATTATTTATCTTTAGTTCGATGAATATTGGTTCTTATATTTTAAATTCAAAAGATTAAAGAAAAAAATAACGTGCAAAGTTCAACAAAAGTTTTGATTTTGTTTAAGGATAGTATTATTAAAATTTTTGCATTTTTAATAACTCATTATTTGATTCATAAATTCTTATTCTAGTTGATTTAGTTTCTCTTTCGACAATAGCGATGATATAGATTGGAAATATAAAAAAGAATGTCTCCTATAGATAGATTAAGAAAAGGTTTGTGCCATCTCATTAACTTTTAAAATCATTTATGCCAGCTTACATTATTCTTACAACCAGGAAGTTTTCTAAAGTACAATATGGCTTAAATTTTCAACAGAAAAATTTCAAAAGGTATTTTAATTTCGTAAATCTGAATAATCTTATGCAACAGTTCATTTACTAATTAAATTTTTCTCGAAGAAAATAGCAACAATTCATTAATTAATAAATTAATTAATATTTTTAAAATGTGAAATAAAATTTCATATTAAGTTTTGGTAATCAAAGTTTTCGAAAATATTTACATAAAAATTTCTCTTAATTAATATGTTATCAATTTATATAACAACTGTTAACCTGTAAATGTTTTTGAAAAAGTAATTTTTGTTGAAATAAATATAAATATCGATGATAAGAAATATTCAAAATTTATGAAAAATAAGGAGATTGTATTAACCTTTTCCTTAGATTACAGTTAATTAACTATCATACATGCAAATTAATAAAACTTATATCAGTAAAAAAATGTTTATCTCAAAATTTGCATTAATAATTGCATTTAATTTAACTCCATCTGAATTAAAGACTTTAATTTTTTTTTTTAAATTCAATTATTTTTAAAAATTATAAAATATGAAGAAATCCCTCTTGCATTTTGATGATTTTTTAAGGTTGTTTAATCTGGCGTGCAAAATAAAAATGTTCAGTTAATGTAGTACTATGCCCAAAAAGTAAGACCAATTATGTTTTTTTTCAAAAACTCTTTATTTATTCTTCCAAATTTATTTCAACGCCTTTAAAGTAATCCCTTCTGGACCCAATGCACTTATGCCAACGTTTTTTCCAAACCTCATTTGTTTGTCTGGATAAATAAAATTTAATGTAATTTTAAAAATGTTTCCGATGGCAATACTTGAAATATCATTATTAAATATCTTGAAAATTAACAATGATAACTTTGAAATTATTGAAAATAAATGCTGTTCGAATTTTATTTCAATAGGTAGCTTATATAAATGAAAATTAAAGAAATATTATTTTATCTGTTATACCTGTTGTCATTCACTTTCAACGCACACTCGATTGCATGAGAATTCCATTCTCGCTTAATTCATGTTTTTGCATGTAGCCTTGATATTCGATTGTGATTGTGGCAAAGTATCTCACGCCCACTCAGGTTTTCTGGGAAATTTTCTGTTTTCTTTCACATGGTACGTAAGTGCAGAACAGCTACTTCTGATATTTCTGGTACGAATTAATTTCCCCTCAATTTGTATAAGGATCTATGTTGACACATTTAGTTCCATAGTAAAATTGTCAACATGTACTTACAACATGTATATTATTAATTTTAGAAATGCTAATAAATTCTAATGTCACCTATATTGGATAGTCTGAGTGAAAACTATTGATTTATATATCGTTGTTTCGTAATAATTTATTTTAACTAATATCATTTCCTCTCGAAAACTTAATAGAAATTGTCACGATCAATAATTCGCATATTCACCTTCTTCGTTGGCGCCACAGCCCGTGGTGGTCAAGGTGGTTCCTGCTTACTGATTTCGATACAGGAACTTTTTACGTAATAGGGACGTCAGCTATAAGCCTAACTTTCTGCAGTCCTACTAGGCTGGGACCTGTGGTTTAAAGTAGATTCGAACCACTACATCCATGACATCCATCATCATGGCCACGCCGGGACTCGAATCCTAAATCTGTGGCACCAAACGCCAGAACATATTCGTCTACTAATTACTTTTATTCGAATTGATGCAGAATAATTAATAATTAATTAATAATACTAAAAAAATAATTGAATAAAGAAGTATTCATTTTTACCTTCTGAATTAAATCAATTTATTTACAAATCATTAAGGTGAAAATCTTTAATTGCATTGTAAATATATTCCTCAATAAATGCTTCTAGTATAACACAAATGAATTATTTCATATAAATTATTTGCAAATAATTAACTTTCATTCTGAGCATCATATCATTACTTTTTACTTATTTAAAAAAATTATTGTTTTAAGTTATTATTTATCCTCTAATATTTGTGACAGTTTCTAAACAAACATCAGAAACATATAGTCATCTGATAATTGTTTCTGTCAACTAGTTACTGTTTACAGAAACAATTTTTTAACAACAAAACAAACAACTTTTTAATAGTTAAGCGAAGGCTCTTTTAACGCTGAGAAATAATGACCTCTGTTTACAAACTATCAAAATGGAATAGTTTATTTTCGTTACGAGTATTCCTTCTGACTAACTTACAAGAAATTATCACAAACGTTAGAGGACATAATGCATTGAAAATTTTTTTTACCTGCATTGTAAATATATTCCTCCAATAAATAAGATTACTTAATTACCCCGATAAAGGCTTCCAGCAGAGTGGAAATAAATTATTTCATATTAATTATTTGTAAATAAATAACTTTAATTCTGAGCATCATATCATTATTTTTTATGTACTAAAAAATTATTCTTAAGTTATTATTTATCTTCTAATATTTGTGATAGTTTCTAAACAAACATTAGAAAAAAAAAGTCATTTGATAATTGCTTCTGTCAATTAGGTATTGTTACATACAACTTTTTTAATAGTTAAACGAAGACTCTTTGACGTTGAGATATAGTATGCTTACAAACTATCAAAATGGAATAATTTGTTCGTTACGAGTATTCCTTCTGGCGAACTTACAAGAAGTTATCACAAACGTTGGAGAACATAGTGCATTGCAAAAGTTTTCCTGCATTGTAAATATATTCCTCCAATAAATAAGATTATTTAATTCCCCCAATTAATGCTTCCAGCATAATGCAAATAAAAGATTTCATATTAATTATTTGTAATTCTGAGATATCATTACTTTTCTTAAAAAATTATTGTTTTTATGTTATTATTTATACTCTAATATTTGGGACAGTTTCTACACAAACATTAGAAAAATCATCTGGTAATTATTTCTGTTAAGCTGTCATATTATTTATTAAGAGTTAAGCAAAGATTCTTTCTTTCACATGACACGCAGTTTACTCTACTTTTGATATTTCTGGAACAAATTAATTTTCCCTCATTTAATATAAGGATCTATGTTGACACATTTAGCTCCATATTAAAATTTTCAACATATACTTAATTTTTATTTAAACGCTGAGAAATGATGTCCTCTGTTTACAAACTATCAAAAATGGAATAATTTATTTTCGTTACGCGAGTATTCCTTCTGACGAACTTACAAGAAGTTATCACAAACATTAGAGGACATAGTGACCTGGCAGTCTCTTCTTCTCACTAGGCAAATAGTCCCCGTATTGATATAAACGAGACACCTATCACTTTTCTCAGGTCGTGATTTGCTTGAGGAGCCTAGACCATCCATTAGCTCGTCTATTTGCTTGTAGACTCTGCAATGCTTGCATAGGAGCTCAAGTGATAAAGGACTCCTTTGCAGAATAAACTGTCCTTTCTTCTTCCCATCTGATGGGCATTCCGCTTCTCTGGAGGTGCGAAAAGGATCATTATATTTTTTTTTGTCCTAGTATCCTTTGGTACGAAAGAGTTGCTGCTAGAAATGTGTGAAAGGTCTTCTTCGATGGGCGGAAAGGGTACTGCTGCAAATTCTTTCATATCTGCTGCTAAGTTCAGCGTCTATTTGGTTACATGTGATGGCTTTTATGTTAACAAAGTTATTTATTTTGTTTCTAATGGAATTTACTTTAAAAAGATTGAAATGAAAAATAAATGTCTAAGTTAAGATAGAAGTGGAGGAATTCATTGATGAAAAATGGAAAGATTTTAAGTACAAAATTTCAGAGTTTAGCTTGCTGAATTCTTCGTATTATTAATAGATATTCTGCGAAAATGTTTTGGTTACTCTTCATTTTATTACTTAAAACTGTAACCGTGGTATGGAATTTCTGTATGTCGAGGAAAAATTGGAGGAATTCATTCTTGAAAAATGGAAAGATTTTGATTACAAGATTTCAGAGTTTGGCTTGTTAAATTCTTCGTATTATTAATAGATATTTTGAAAAAATTTTCTGGCTACTCGTCATTTCATTTGATCGATAATTTATTTTACCTAATTTTGAATTACTCAAGATTTCTTGTAATGGATTGTTAGTTTATTTTTATTCATTTATTCAAAATTTAATTTATATATAATTTTTTTAATTAAGCATTTATTAGTATGCAATTAAATATCATTATTTCAAAATTAGAATATAAAAATTTTGTAAGATGTTTTAAAGCCAATTAATTAACGAGTTTTCAGACTTCTATTGTTTTATTTCTTTTTATATTATTTTTTAAAGGAATAATATATGAAACCAAATGATGATTCTTGTACTAAAATTTATAATTAAAAATAAAACCAGTAAAATATCAACTACTTATTAAATGAAAAAAAAAGCATTTATAATTTCAATTTAGTGTATATTTTTAATGACCCATAAAAATAATTTTTATACTAGTTGATAAGGTTCTTCAATAGTGGTATTCTTTTAAGCAATGTATACATGCATTTATTAAAGTATTTGTTAAACTAATAGCAAATATCTATATAATGCATTCCTTTATAAATCATCATCATCAGTAGCACGACAACACAGAGTGGGCCAAGGCCTTCCTTTGAAGAGATTTACATGCATGCATTTCCATGGGTGGCAATGGTCTCCAATTCTTAATCTTAAATACAGCAAAATCTTTTTCAACTGCGTCTATCCATCGCAACTTGGGTCGTCCTCTTCCTCTTTGTCCATGTGGCTTTTCCAAAACGGGCCTTTTTTTACAGGGTTTAAATCATTCATTCTAAATACATGAGCAGCCCAGTTTAATCTATTGATCATAATAAATTTTATAATATCTGGAGATTTTATAACATCATTTATAAATTTCTACGTTGTACCGTCTTCTCCAACAATCACTTTCCTTAACATCTCCAAGAATAAAATCTTTCGCTCTCATTTATAAATTCATGTACTTAATTTTCAAATTTTATGCAGTTATGACAAGAATTTTAAAACCTACAAATTTAAAATCAGTTTTCTATATTTAATTACATACTTATGAAATGAAACAGAAAGTAGTAAAAACGAGCTTAGATTTATTTCTTACAAAACTATACTAATTTAATGGCCAAAAGGGAATCTTTCCCATCAAGAAAATTTATTGTAACCGAATATACTGTAAAGTCAACTGCCATTGCAGCCTTTTTAATTTATTTTCAGTACCTAAAGTTTATAAAAGTAACAAGTCCACCATTTTCTCACTGATTTTTTTTTTATATTTATTTTGGTAACTTTACGACAATTTGTGAGATATTTTTGAAAATTAATCTGCCTAAGAGCTTTTGCTCTGATTCTATATGGACGAAAATATAACATCCTTTAACGTTATTTTACGAGCCTTTTCACCAAAACCAAAATTAGCAGCCAAAAGCTCATCTTTCTTCAGTGAAAAGATAGCAGAAAATTTTCTGCGGCGTTTATCTTAAGTGAACTCGTTAATCTTTTGAAAATAGATTACCATCACCAAGTACTTTGACCTATGAGGTAAGGTCTAATTGGTATGGGTGTTTCATGATGTTTTGAGTCACGATACTTTTTGAATTACGCATTGTACCAGAAGCCATTAAGTGAACGAGCTCTTGATTGAAAATTGCTCATATGATAGATTGCTCGCCTAGTGTTTTGGAGATTATTGATAATGTTATCAAAGGCTTCGAAGCAAATGCTTAACTTTCTAAAAGCCACCAGATAAGCAGTGAAGTAATTAGTTTGACATAAATGGCATGAAAAATCTGAAATGCATACTAACACACTCAAATAAGAATAGACCTTAACAATACTTTACGCCACGCCTAATTCAAGACCATGTAACCATTTGTCATTTAAAAGGGAGAGTGGTAAATAAAAGTAATAAAAAGTTAAAGAATTCATAATACTACAAAATTAAAGATGAACAACTTCTGATATGATGAAAAAAATATACAAAAGATATATCGTTGAAGAACAAAGTAATGATGAACTGAAAGGTCACAAGTTATAAAATAATGCATATTAATATCTCCAGCTTGTATGAGGATAACAATCTTGATGTGATTATGATGTCTATGAGGTTAATATATTTGTTGTTTAAATTAAATTCTATCACATATAAACAAAAAATATGATATTAAGCAACAAATTATAAAAAATAACTCTTGGGTATCCATAACCTTAAATATAGAAATGATTATTGTGAAATTATTCTACATAGATTTTATTAATATGTTTGTAGAAATAAAAGCAATAAAACTCCATATTGCATTTCCGTACAACATACCCAACTGATTGTTGATGTTGCGACCATTGCTAAACTCGTTTTAGTGCATATCCATAACGCATATTCTTTGTAAGAACTGAAAATATCATCATGGTAAATACATTCTGCCAAAAAATTGCGAAAATAAAAGATACATTATTTAGTACTTTTGTCATCTTATATTGCCCTCTAGGCGAATGCATATCTTTTATATGTATAAGGATAACACCCACCCAAAGAATCCGAGTGATCCTTGCCTACGTTTTTTCCCATTCCTTTTTTTTATTCTACTGTAGATGCTTCCAGCATTGCTGTTGTTTTCATATTGAATGTCATTATTTTCATTCTGCTTTTTACATATATTGCACTCGCTTAATTTTTTTCGCATTGTTAATTTGGTAAATTATATGAATGTTAATTTCTCGTCATTTGCATTTTTATTATTTTTATTTCCCGTTTATGGGGCCTGATGGCCGAATGGCTAGCGCTCTGGCTCTTCGGTACCACAGGTATCGGGTGCAAATCCCGGCTTTGCCCATGGGTGTTGTAGTGGTTCGGAATCCACTTTAAGCCGTAGGTCCCGGTCCTAATAGGATCGTAGAGCGTTGCGGGGGCATTGTTACTCCGCGTCCGTGGCTTATCTTCAAGTTACACGCGCCCCCTGGGTAATGCAAAGTGAGTACGTCTGTGCAGCGCTTGTCTTAAGGCATCCAAGACCAAGCTGTCTAAGTGTTTGCCAGCTACATTAGAACAAAAAAAAAAAAAAAAAAATCCCGTTTATATATTTTACTTACGATATATACATTTGTCATTTGATAATTTATGTTTCGATTCAAAATATCAGTATTCTAATCACAGTGTTTGCCACGACGTGTACCAGGAAAACACAATGAATCTCTGTCAAAAATCTAAGATGGATTTCTCTCAAAGTCCCAGATCTACCTGGGATTCTGGTAGATCTGAGACTACGTTGTGCAACAAGTCTCTTTGACCTCGGCTTCTGGTAAAGGAACTGTACATCTCTTTTACGAGTAAATCAATGCTCAAGTATGAAGCTGATTAGCATTCATGTAAAGACCATTTCTTATGCAGCTCACTAAGATAGAGATAATCTAAAGAGAGATAAACCGTAATATTGACTGTGTGGTGGCCTCATCAGTACTAAAGAAAAATTACCTTTCCCTTTATGGGCTGTATGATGCGATAGCGACTGCGATATATATGCGTTTTGGCATAAAAATATCTTCCTTATTTCACCTTTTTTAAAGATTTGACAGAAGGTGTTGTTTCATCATCAAATCATACTTTTCTTGGCATTGATTTTGACCTAACTGTCAAACGATCACATAGTATAAAAAAATTATTGGCAGTGACTTTATTAAATTATCGCTTTAAATTAAATCAAAATAATTTGTTTGGTATTAGGTTTATACTAAATAAGTTTTATATATTGCACATGTAATATATTGTTATATGAATAATTAAAAATATATGATTAAGGAGAATAATTGTGTTAATTTGAATTATAAATAAAAATAATAAAAGGGCAGAATATTTTTAATGCTAATAACAAGTGTTGAAAATCTTTAAATTGAATTTTATATCCGTAATAAATATTTCCTTCAATTTATTCGCGTCATGCCAGGTTCATAATAAAGAAAAGTTGCTTTTATTGCTCTACATATTTATTTCTGCTTTAAAGAAGAAAAATAAGCATTTTGATTAGAGTTAAATTATCAGTGAGCGACATAATTTAATTTAAGAAAAGACTTTTTCAATCATTTTATAGCCTACCTAATTAATATTTTAAATTAAATTTACTGATTAATTATGTTATTAATTAAAGTGCATCATTTTATTAATTTACAAGCATGCAGCTATTTTTCAACGAAAAATGTTTTGATTACATAATGATAAAATGACTAGATGTCAAAAATGACACTGAAAGCTTATCTTTTAAAAGAATAAAGCCTTTTATTCCGAGATCTTATTTTTCCTTGGAGTTCAATTACTTCAGTGCTCATGTTTATTTTTAATATTTTTGACATTTTACTTGTAAGTGAACAAATCTCCAGTAAATTTTAATTCTTTTTTTTAAGCTTCAATTAATTATTTCATTAATTAGTATCAAATTAACCTTTCAATACAGAACCATTTATAAAATTACTAGTGAACGAAAACTTTTAATGAGTTCAAGTGTAAAAATAATATATTTAAAAAAAATTATTACAGATTAACTTAATATTTTTTTGAAACAACTAAATTTAATGGTTAGTTATCATATTTTAAATCACTTATTTTAGCTCATTTTATATAAGAATATAGTAATTTAAGAATCACTTTAGAGTGTAGAAATTTTCAGAGAAAACTTTTATGTATGCTATGTATTGTTATATAGAATATAATGAATTATTGCATCTACTTTCATTAAATACTTCGTTGAGACGTTTCGTTATTTTTATTTTTAGTGAATCTAGTTTCAAATTTCAAAAACATGTTTATAAGTTTTTGCAAGGATTTAAAGCGTTATTGGTATTCACGTTTATGAAATCCTATCAACAAAATTATATATTTATATTTCAATATTCTTTTCTTACCCTTAGAAAAATTCATACCGATTTTTTCAATTTAATATATCCTATTTGCAATAATTTTCTTCAATAGTATTATTTACAATTACAAAAATATCCTTTTTAATTGATAGATCACCTTTTAATATCATATAGACCTTTTTAATAGCGTATTTTTATATACGCTATTGAATAGTATAGCTTAATAATAATTTTATAGTTTTAGTGATAATTTATTTTTAATAATACTTCTATTTATTTAATAATAATTATAGTTTATTAATAATGTATTTTGTATTTTTCTTATAAAGTAAAAATGAAAATTGTAAATGTATTTTATATCTATAAATAAAGTTTTCCTTTATAGAAATCATTTGCTGAATAACAAAGGATTTAACCATCTAGCTATTATTAAATATTTTAACTATTTAACTATTATTATTTGTATGTAACTATTTTAACTATTTTTAACTATTTCATTATTATTTGCATTATTATTTGGATCTAACTATTTTAACTATTTAACTATTTTTAACTATTTTATTTGACTATAACTATTTCAATTATTTGGATCTAACTTTTTAACTATTTAACTATTTAACTATTTTTTTTACTGTTTTAACTATTTTTACTGTTTTAACTTTTTCATATAGAGCTATTATAACCATTTTATTACATCGCCATTTCACTATTTGTGAAATGTACTATTTATTATTTCGTTGTTTGTTGGTAGATATAAGACAAATAGGTTTCACAGAAAAAAAAATAATGGTAAATTACAAAAAAATCAAGCTAGTTTGTTTTTACCAATTGTTTTGAATATAAAATGGGACATTTTTATTAAAAATTAATTCCTTTCACACACTAACGAAAATATTTATGCTGATAAGTGAATACAAAAATAAATATTGATAAAACTTGCTTAAATTGCACATCATTTAAAGGTGCTTTAAAATTTTAAAATTCTTAATGTAGTCGTAGCCAAATCACCATTCAGTAAATTACCAATATTATGATGAAAATAATAGCCCATTCTATGCTTGTGTTCATTTAGCCTCCGAACAGGGTAGGGGTATAATTATATTATACATAATTGGCTGCTTCTTTTCCAAATCGCAACGACCTACTGCCCTTTTGTGAGAAGCAGCGGGCCATGCAATTTGAAACAGCTCCCACCCTGCAATGCTTTACCCTGCGATTATAAGTGACCACCATCCGTCTGAAGAATAATTGCCGAATCAAATAATCGATTCTTCCCATGCCCAAACAACAAAATATTTAACCGATCTCTCAGCGAGAAATTCCCCGTCTTAATTATACCCCAAAAACAAATTAAACATCACTTTCTTGATGGAAAATCGCAAAAGTAAACAACGCCAGACTCTAATCGCTGGCATGCTTTTGTCTCAAATAACGAGACCTATAATTTTTTTTTCTCTTCTTTCATCAACTCTTTCTTTTCTTTTTTCTTCTTTTTGAAAACTCCTGCTTATAAATTAGCGATGTGAAATCTCGCTAAAAATGAGCTAATAGACCTGATTAAATCAATCTTTGGATTCTTTGGGTAATTAGAGGTAACCCTTTTTTCACTGATAAGAGTTCGCAACTTGGAAGAATTTCCTCTCTCACTCTATGCTAACCCGGTTCGAAGCTCAGGACTGATGGTGGATTGCTCATGAATAATTCAAGAGGTGTCCTATCCTCTAGCACGCAAAGTGAACTCTCAATTTGCTATAAAATAATTTATCACCCTTTATTTCTTTACTTTTTTTCCTTAATATTCTTTCGTTTAGTGTTATTTTTTTACTCTGCCTCATTGAAGCATGGTAGCTATTTCGGGGTTAAAAGGTAGTTCAAATATTGCACGAGCCAGGCGTGGTGTGTTGAAGTTTGGATGGATCATTATAGTCTTATTGTTTTATACCTTCTCGTGCGAAGGTGATAGATAATGACCGGATCGTGCCAGAAATTTGGTGTGTGATTATATCTTGTTCAGGGTTCTAGAGGCTCCGGGCGCTCGCGTAAAATTGAATAATCGTAGCCAGATTACACATACTAGTTCATATTCAATCTAATTTATGTAGAGAGAATGTTAACATTTCCATAAAATGAATCATGTGAAATTTATTTTTAATGTTATATACATATATTTTACCTCGTTACTGAATAGACAAACGAGACTAAATGCTCCTTTTTTTTTTAAAGTAATGGATTCACTTTTTTTATTTAAAGGTAAAAAGAATTCTAAGAAAAAGTTTTATAGAAATATATAAGAAAATTATTATTGTTACAATTATTATCCTTAAAATTGTTTGTTAAAAGTTTTAATAATGATTGGAATTATCTGAATAAATATTAAAATGAAAAATGATTTTAAAACCCTAACCCTATTCTTTAGGTTCCATATTTTTATTCATATAGCATTTTAAACCCTATTCTAGGGTCTACGATGGTATATGCTATAATGGTTCTTGAATTTTCGAAAAGATTTTCAGCTATCTGAATAAATATTCAAACGAAAAAGGATTTTAAAACCTTAACATATATTTTAGGGTCTAGAATGTTCCGTGCTAGAATGATCCTAGAATTTTCAAAAATATCAGAGCTATCTGATTAAATATTAAAATGACAAATGATTTTAAGACCTAACAGATATATTCGGCATACTTGCTGTGGGATGGTCAATTGGCTAGCGTTTTGGTCTTTGGTACCACAGGCTTCATGAATCCAGACTATGGCATGGATGTTTGTTAGTGGTTCGGATTCTACGTTAAACTGTAGGTCCCGGTCTAATAGCCCCAACGTGTGCAAAAATTACTGTAGAGCGATAAACCAAATTAAATATATCACTTTTTAAAGTAAAGTTTTGGTTCTTTACAGTATATTTTGAAATTAGTGGAAATTTCTAAGGAATTACATAAATCTTTTCAAGAATTTTATTATTATACCTCCTTGTTTTTCAGATTGTAATTATTTAAAAATATTTTTACACTTTATTTATTTATTTATATAGTAATTTTTTAATGCAGTACGATCTAGTGATATGATACGCTATAGGCAATACAAAAAAAAAAAAAAAAAAAATTAAATGATGATAATGTAAATAAGATATTGTATCCAATTAATTTTCTGACTAAATAAATTGAACTTGTAATAGATTAATAATAAAACTAACTTACTCAATTTTTATATATATATCCAATTTTTATTATAAATTTTTATAAAAAAAAATTTTTGTTGAAAAATTTGAAATGTATTCGAAAATATTGTTTAACCATTGCTAATATTGTTTAATCATTGTTATATATTGTTTTTCAAAAATATTGTGTAACAAAGGCAATTTTTTTCGAAAAACTATACGAGATGCTAAAAATGAGGCAATAAAATTGTATCAATATTTTATAAATGTATAAAAAAGTAAAAGAAAATCTCACCAAAAATAATATCTGCTTTGCATAAAACAACTGAAAAAAAGCATCATGATTTTTGAAAAATTCCCGTGTCTATAGAGTTTAAAATAATATAAACCTACTTTGAAAAGCTATCAAGCTCAAAAATTGCATTAGAATTCAACACCGTGACTTCAGACTAGATTGAAAAAATTTCAATCCTAAAGAACTGATTTTTCTTTGAGTGATTGACGTGTTTGCGACTTTTTCCTGAACATGTATATTTTATCCGAAAAATAGCTCAGGGATTTTCTAAAGCCCTTTTAAAATTCCTATACTGTTTCAAAAAGTTTTTGCATCGGCTTTTCATATAAGAGAATATTATGGATAATACAATTTTAAAGATTCATCGTCAGAAAAAAAATTACGGATATTTTTTTTTTTTTTTTTTTGTAAATAATAAATTATTTCTTAAAATGAAATGGGTTTTTTTTTTTGGATTTTAAAAAAAAAAACAAATGTAATAAATTATTAACAATTGCTGCATATATGTGAGCATTATTTTTTACTATATTTTAAGAAATTATTTTCAGTAAAAAAAAAGTTTAGTTAGTTAGTGATAAATAGTTTGTTAGTTGTAAATAATTATTTATTTGTTAAAAGTAATTAGTTAGATTTATTTTGGTAAGGTTCTAAATATCAATTGTAATAAATTATCAAAGATTTCTTTTTATTTATGGTGAAAATTATTTATAATTACTTTTTGAGTATCCAATTTCATATTTTCATTCCTTTAAATTAACAGAATAAAAAAAAAAAAGAATTGCCAATAATCTTTAAAATACTTATAATTGTTTAAATTTTATATATCAAACGGAAAAATTAATGTTGAAATCTGTATTTAAAATTTTCAAACGTTCGATAATATAATCTGTATTCTCAAAATTTATATTTTATTATATTCTAAAACTATTCCATTTCTTATAAATTTTGGTTGAAATTTATTGAAATTTTGATTTTCAAAAGAAATTTGAATACCAGCAATATAGATAAATTTTGAATTGCTACTTTTTAATGAAAATAGAAGTCTTTGTTCGAAAAATATGATTTTTTTATTGACAATTGAATGCTTAGTTAATTTTATTTTAAAAGCACCACTATTACGAGAGAGTTGGAGTGATTATTAGTCTTTCGGTATGACAATGAATCATTTATAGTGTACAGATTATTTTCAACATTTTATGAACTAACAACATAATTTTATAATGCTTTATCTCTCAAAAATCAAAATAAAATTTATTTTCAATATTTTTAATAAAATATATGAAGTCATAAGCATGTCTATGACCTCTTAATAATATACCATCCATATTTTAAATCTTTTATCTCTTAAATTTAAATTTTATATTTTACTAACCTTAAATTTTTATTATTTTAAATGTTTATCTTTTTTAATTTTTTTCCTGAGCGAGTTACTCAATGTTAATTATTTCTTTTTTAAATTCGTTAATTGTAATTTCCTTTTGAAATAAATTTTTAAATTTTAATATCTTAATTATGTAAATAGAGGTACGGAAATTTTATTCTATAGGCACTCTAGAAAAACAAAACGTTTTGTAATTGTCTATGTCATGAATGGCAGGTTAAATTCGTAGACTAGAAAGTTGATCTATCAGATTCGGAAGGAAATTGGGTACGAACCTCCTATATGTCATCCATATAGATTTTGTTCCTGATTGAGATTTCAAAATGTGGAAGTAATGCAGCTTCTTCAAGTGGCGTTACTTCGGTAACGTTGATTTTACTACAAATCTGCTCTGCTGTCTAGTATCAAATAACTTTGTTCATATTGCCCCGCATTCGAAAATTACAATAAAATATGTTAATAGCATGGGTTTGAAAAGATTCAATTTATTTTTTATATATAATATGTAGAATGTTATGTTTTATTATAATATAAAATTTCAGTAACAAAACTTTTTAAATCAATAAGCTTAAACTGTGCATTGCTGCCTTTCGCAGTCTTGCAATTTCAATCTATTTCCTCATTAATTAGAGGTAAGCTTCAAATCTTATCAGCAAAGTCTAATAAAGGTTTTGAGAAACTGCAAGGC
This sequence comes from Caerostris extrusa, assembly GCA_021605095.1. Classification (NCBI taxonomy): domain Eukaryota; kingdom Metazoa; phylum Arthropoda; class Arachnida; order Araneae; family Araneidae; genus Caerostris; species Caerostris extrusa. The sequence goes on along the minus strand of BPLR01015475.1, from coordinate 60,244 downwards.
CTACTGATGCTTGAAACATGAGTTATACGAAACTGCTGCTCTCGACAAATGAGCCATGAACTTTCCGGAGAAAGGGGTATCTAACTTCAATAGATAATCTGCTTTACTGCCGTTGCTACAGCTGCATTCTCTGCGATATTGATTATGGTCCTAGATACCGATTCCACCAACTCGTTATCCAGTGAAGCACTTAGCTCATTGTCTTGCATGTCGAGCGTGGCTTTGCACTCTATTCCAAACAATTCGAGCTTGTCAGTATGGAGTTTCTCTTTTTTTGCTGGCTGCTTCGGTAGTCTGGCATTTAACAATTGAGTATCCATTACTGTTCAATTAAGTGTAATAAAGTACTTGGTATATAGCAGTTATAGGAGTCAGTATGTTTCTGGTGTATGTACTTAAACTCCAATTAGACTAACTGAACACGAAATCGACAGTGAAATTTAAACTGGAAACAGGCAGTTCTCGATCAAATGTTAGTGAATTAATCTCCAGTAATGTTAGTGAGTTAGTGAGCAGCTTTGTTAGCTACTGTACATTTTAAACAAGTTGAATAAACTATAATTAATCTTGTTTAATATTGAATAAGATTGGATTGATATAATGAAATAAAGGATTGAATAATAATAAATTAGCGTGATAATGTATAAGACATAATTGGTAATAAAATTAAAACATTGAGTTGAGAAATATTTACATAATGGATTAATTTTTAACACATGAGGCTTCATCATATAATTTGCATCAACCTCAAAATCCCCAGTTTTGTTTACCTATTGAATGGTATTTAAAATAATGCTCTGTTGACTTATGACGGTAAAGAATGCATCATTTGTTAAAAAATATTCTTTCTTATAAGTTTAGAGTGGTATAAGGCTCAGTTCATGAAATGATTGCCATTTCCTACAATTTTAAATGTTCTTGTTGAACATGCATTGTATGATATGTTTTTTTTTTTATCGATCAGATAAATTGCTATGTTTGTGAGATTTATTATTGACCAATATACTGATTACACCTATTAATTCTCCAGTGTAGCTCAATGTCTGTCAATGTCCAGTGTAGCTTAATTCTCAATGTCTTGAATGTAGAGCATGGTAACCATTATGTATGCCATGTTTGCCTTCTATGGAAAATGTTTTGTTTGCCTTCCATGAGAAATGTTTTGCCATGTTTTGATGTCATGTTTGCCTTCCATGGCAAATGTTTTGTCATGTATTGATGCCATGCTTACCTTTCATGGCAAATGTTTTGATGCCATGTTTGCCTTCCATGGCAAATGTTTTGTCATGTATTGATGCCATGCTTACCTTTCATGGCAAATGGTTTGATGCCATGTTTGCCTTACATGGCAAATGTTTTGTCATGTATTGATGCCATGCTTACCTTTCATGGCAAATGTTTTGATGCCATGTTTTCCATCTATAGTAAACAGTTCAAGTTTGCCAGTATGGAGGTATTATTTCTTAGTACTCTGCAATCAAAAATTTGAATATACACAGTTAATTAATTATGATAAGATACTCGGTATATTTGTATATTCCTGCTTCCGGTAAGGATCATCAGCCATCCTTATATGAATGATCAGTGTGGTTACACTCAAGATCTCTGTAATCTCCCATACTTTAATTACAATTAAATTAAGTGAACATGAATGCTATGAAATTAGCTATGAAATTTAAACTATAAAAATACAATTATTGATTAAATGTTATGTTGCTGATAACAATTATGTCAAAAACAATTAATAAAATAACAATTATGTCAATAAATAACTATTATGTCAATAAGTGATAGGACTGTTTTGCTGCTGTTATAGCTTCTGCATAGAATAAATAAAATAAAATTTAAACAGACAAAAATCTAAATAATGAGTTAAAAGAATTAAAAATAGTTAATAATAATATAATTAAAAATAATTTGCAGAAAATTTCCTTGATTATTTTTTTTATATATATTTTATTTATATTGTTAATCACTATGTTGTCGTATAAACACTAACTTTATTTATGATGCATATTCTAAAAATCCTGCGATGACTTAAAATACGATAAAGTTAAAATTGTATATTGTTAAGAAATTATTTTCACTCACGAAACGCTTTAAAAAGATAATAAAAGCGCTTCAGACTCTTTCCTTTTTAAAATTTTAATTTTAGATCAGGGAAAGTGTCTCAGATTTTAATTTTTAAGATTCCGAAATCAAATGGCGTTCTCTTAACCTTGATAAACTCGCCTATTTCGCTGTAGTTTAAACTTTTGAATTGGCGATAAAAAATGCATTTTTAAATCATTTGAAGGGAAAGTTTTCCTTGGTTGAAGTAATGAAATGCAGAGGTTTGGTTTTCAACTTTTACATTATTTCGTGAAATGCTCAACAGGATAAGAAAAGTCTTGCCGATGAAAATATTTTTTTGTTATAGTATAATCGAATAATGCTTACGATTTTGTTTCTTCTGATGTTTTCCTATCTGCCTAATGGTCAATTGGCTAGTGCTCTGACTTCGATACCACAAGCTTCAAGTTCACATTCATACCACCTGGTGGTGGTATGGATGTTTGGGAGTGGTTCAGAATGTTAGTGGTTAAACGGCAGGTCCCGGTCTAATTAGTCTAAAGTGTGCAAAAATGACTTTTCTATTGCCCGAATCTGACGTTTTCCATAGACGTATTTATCTCTTAAACAGGGATTTCTCGAGCCAGATATTATAATTTTTAGGCGGGGGGTGGGTATATAACAAAAGACTCGGACCACATATTAGTAAAGGGCCGGAAATACTTCTTTAATGTGGTAGTGTATACAAAATAGATAAGAAGAAAAGGTACACTGTGTAAGGGAATATGCGGTTAATTAATCAATGTTCCTCAAAAAAGGATCATGATCAACAGCCATGTGGACTAAGGAATCTTGTCTTTTCCACGCGAAATCATCCAAAATGTTGCAAAGGAACATCCCGATATGATATATTACAACTCGTGTATTCAAACTCGGATTCTCCTGTACTAGGCTTAACACAGTATATTCCATCTCCTGAGTCTGTTCATTCACAACTCTTGGTGGCTGTCTGAATCAATATTGCAAGCGTCCAAAGAGATTAAGGCTGAAAGAACGCATCATTGGATATCGTTGGACTTATACAGGCGCTACGTTGGTCGCTGTACTTAGTAATGTAACTTTTTTAATGAAGACTTGAAAGTGAAATTTATCAAACACGAAAAAACACCCGGAGTTGCCGCGTCAGTTGGCTCTGGAGATCATCAATAATATTTCTCTCGGGCCCTGGTTATTTGCACTGGCGGAAGCAAATCTGACTCTGAAGAATTTAAGTACAGAAGAATTTAGATATCGTTTTAGAAACTCGGATCACAGCTCAGTATTCCGCTCAGAATTAACTGCCATAAGCGAAGTTCTGAGCCTAGCTTTAGACTTTAAAGTACCTGATGTTTGGATTCTGACTGATAGTAAGAGCTCAATACAGTATTTGAAAGATTGGCCAAGCATCTTGGACAAATTGGAGCAGGATATAGTTTCTAAACTAGCTGTTTTGGACCAGATCGGATCGGTGTGCTTGCAGTGGATTCTCCCATGTGGGCATCTACGGAAATTAAATTGCTGATCTGCTCGCTAGGGAAGGTTGCGAACTTCCCAAAGCTTCTTCTTCCAATCTGTTAGCTTCAGAGGTTCATTCCATGACTTTAGCCAGAGTGAATATCGCTTGGAGGTCGCCATCAATTCATGCATGGTACGCCGCTAAATATCCTGGTATGTCCTTGCAGTGCTCCTGTCCTAGACCTGCTCAAACGGCTTTAGCTAGACTAAGGACTGGCCACACTAAGAGTTTGACCTTCAATGGAGACGAGAGACATATACCCTTTGTCATTGTTCGACCATCGCGTCTCCCTCTCATCTCATCTATTGCATTGGTGCCTCTGTGAGGCAACTGTTGAATGAGGGAGGACAGTTTATGATCTATTGATGCAACATGATCTACTGGACTTGGTTTAGGATTCTAAATCAAAGGGGATAAGCAACAACAGCAACAGCAACACGTTGGCCGCTCGTTGCATTCTGCTGCCCCGTAAACCAGTTTCTAGTAAGGATCAGCCCTCCTCATACGAATGATCAGTCTGGTTACTATCGATGCTTCAATGTGGGAATAAAGAACAGATTCTGTGAAAAGTGTCTGCAAGATCTCGAATATCCTGCGCTCAATCTCATATATCACGTCTGAAAAGCTTTTTCTGATCCAGCATTGCTATGTGATTTCGAGTCATCTTGCTGTACACTACCCCTCCGGTGAGACACATTCTAGAACTTGCATTTCCCTTTTTTCCATTTTTGGGTATTCCAACATTTAATCATCATTATATGTAATAATAGCCTGGTATATAGAAGTTATATATTATCTGCAAGAATCAATGTATTTTTGTTGTATGCAAAAGTCCAATTAGGTTAATTAAACATGTAACCTACACTTAAATTCAAGTCTGTAACAGTCTATTCTCGATAAAATGAATTGTAAATTTTACTGCAAATATGCCACACCAACAGAATTGTTTTCAGTACGCCGTATTGTGGCTAAATGAAATGAAATAGAATGTAGTTACATAAAGGTAATCACAATTAAATAAATAATTTTCATTAAAGTATTTGACTGAAGTAGATGGTAGGAAGGGACAAATTCCTTGGGCTTAACATTAGATATTTCTCACAAAGTGTGGTGGTTAAATGAGTGTCTCAGGTAATTCTGAATCTGCTACGTATCTGCTTTTGTAGATAATAAAGACTTGAATTGCCACGCAAAAGAAAATATTTCTAAAAGAAAAGCCCTTGTAAATAATAACTAATAAAATTCTGAGATAATTTAATTTTTATCAATACATAATTTGAATAAATTTGTGTTTTCTTCAGATATTCTTTAGATAAATTTATTTGGATAAATTACTTTGACGTTATAATGATAATAAATTTTTGTCGTATGAAGTTATTTTTTGTTTAAGGAGAGTTTAAATAGAATTGAAGAATGTGTTGTTTGGAAAATTTTTACCCATTATCATTATAACATTTGATGAACCTACAAATAAATATTTTTGTGTGATAAATGAAAATATGAATTAGAATTCTTGTAACATGCATTTCAACATCGAAGTAAGTTTCAATAAAACGAAAATAAAAAATAAAATGAAAAAGTTTTGAATCATTAATGTTAATGATTCAAAACGAATGACCGTGTTTGTGTTCACTCTATAACGTCACAATACTATTTTTAATTCAAATTATATTTAATTTGATGCTATTTTATAAAAATAAATTAACAACAAAAAACATAATATATATATATATATATATATATATATATATAATGATACAATTCTTGAATATTTAGTTTAAATCTTAAATTTTTTTTTTTTTAATGTTTACATTTTTATTTAATTTGTATTGAGACATTGAATTTTTTTAATATCGGATTTTATTCAAATTTTTTGTTAAATGTTTTTAACTAAAAGTTTAAAGAAATTTTTGGAAAGTAAAATAACAGTAGAAATATTAAAAATATGTCAGTCTACAAATTCTACTATATCCTAATGCCTATTGATTTTATAAGTACATAGATAGTTTAGCCCACAAATATTTCAAATATTTACTAGTATTGATGGTAAAATGAAGATAAACAAAGTGTATAGCTTATATTCTTAGTTACGAGACATAATAAAATAAAAGGGAAGTTATTCAAATGCTTAATAATAATACTTTTAAGAGCCAAACTATTAAACTCCATAAAATAAATTTTACTGTTCATCTACTGTTGTTTAACAGAATTTTAAGCGTCTTAAAAATCAATTATTCTCAGTATTTATAACGAAATAAATAAAATACAAGACATGTAGATATGTAATCTTTAAATTTAATGTTTTAGAAAATACGCGAATCATAAACACTAGCATAAATAATAAAATGCAATTTATTATTTCTTTTTTCAAAAAATATAAATGAATTATTAAAACGCATAGCAAAAAGTAATATTTTTTTTTCCTAGTATAGCATTATTCAAATTTTGAAATGAATAAAAACAGAAAGAATTTCGTGACCAAGTATAATTTTTTAAAAACATTTTTGCTTATAAATTATATAATTTAATATTAATGGCATTTTGTTATTATAATTTGAAAAATAATGCATAACGAAATTATTAATATAATAATTAAAAATAATGCATAACGAATAAATAATATTTTGTTTCAAGAATAATAAGCACGATACGAAGTTACTAGTTACTAATTACTTTGATAAAGTTAATTAACTTCGTATTCTAGTTTATTAACTGGAATACGAAGTTAATTTTTATCAAATCATCTTTTATTAACACTCGCAAGTTAACTAGCAATCTTGCTTTAATCTATAAATATAAATAAAATGTTTGCCATATGGAAATATATAATTATGAAATATATTCTATAGTCTCATACCAGAATAATATATTTATTCTTCAGATACGAACTCTAGACTTGCTTTTATTGTGGCATCAGATCTGTCACCCAGTATATTAAAGCGATAAGTAATGAATTTGAAATGGTATTGTTTATATTGCTTGATGATTATTTCATTTATAACAAATCACAAACTAATGGACAATGAACGTATTTTCTGTTCTTATAATGTAAAAATGAACTATAAGTTTAAGAAATAAAAATCTTGAATCGTTAAAATGTATAATTTGTTACTAGATATTAAAAATTTTAGTCATGCTATGAATAAACATGCGTAGCATGAGATGCAACATTAATTGCGAGCAAGCTATTTAGTGATATTCAATTTTAGTGGCTTTAAACTCTTGAAGAAGGTCAGTTCAGAAGTAGACAATATAATCAAATGAAAACCGAATACAAGCCCATTAAATCTGTAAGCTGATAAACACCTACTGTAAACTAAAAAGCACCTGTAAGCTAAAAAGCACCTACGTTCGGTCTAAAAAAAGAAAGGTGTCGTAAAACGTTTAGTCTTCAACCTCATCTTTTGTATGTGTTTTCACCAAATTACTAAATCTAAGCATTGACATACCAAACTAATATCCTTCGTTGTAAACGTTAAACAAGCTTAGTTGTTCATATACTGACGTGTAGTAGTATCAATCTTTTTCTATTTAAAACGTTAAATATATACATTCATTAAAATAATTTTTCGCTATAGAATGGGTTTAAATTTTCCCTTAGAAACTTTAGAAGCTCCAGAATATAATAATGGAGTAAATAAAAATATGTTATTTTTATATTCTGAGTTACCTAGATATTTAGAGTTCGTTTACTAAATAACAATAAACATATTGAATAATAAATATATAATTGTTCACATCATTAAATTTTAAATTTGCCAAATAATAAAATATATGCATGAAATAAAAAACAAACTTCTGGTTTGTAATAAAATTAGTATATCAAAATAACATTTCCATATCATGGTGCGAATTTTCTCATTTCCCCTAAAATTGCTTTAAGTCCGTCGCATGGAAATCAAAATCCGTAGGCAGCCATTCGCAATAATACCAGCCGAATATTTTCTCATTTTAAAACTTCTCCTCCAAAACCAAGATCTCATAAAATCTTTTCAACAAACCCTTTTGCACTAGCAAAGATCCTCACCGCTGGTAAAGTTCGAATCTTCGAAAGAGAACTTCCTTCTCTCTCTCTCTCTTTTTCTTCACTTCGCATCAGACCCCGGCTCCCGTTCATTGATATTCAAAAGAAGGTGGAATATATTCTCCGTACCATTTATTGATCAGTGCATTTAAAAAGTTCTTCTGAGGCGGCACAAATAAAAGATGGTGAGCACCCATTTGTGCCTCAGCGAAGAAGATTCTGAAGGCAGTTGAAACAAAAGTTCCAAGGAAGCTTTTGTGCCTTTTCGGAAATGTAGCCGCCTTGTTGTTTGGCAAGAATTTCGGGACTCGTTGTCGTTAACTCTGTGTGAAGTCTGTCTCTCCTTGAGTGTATGTGTGTGCTGTTGTTGCATTTCCGTATACAATGAGGGTGAAAATATGCATGGCATAGGATGGGAATTTACCACGTCCGTATTTGAAAATGGCTGGAGGATTATCTGCTTTTATTAAAACTTGGTCGTCCTCTCAAATTTGGGAAAAGTTGTATTCTTCATTTGTCGATAGGATTTTATTCCGAACTTCTAGGATGTGTTATGATTTCACTGCTCTTCTAGGAATGGTAAATGTAGCTTTTGGGAATGAGAAACTGACATTTGGGGAATTAAAATGGAAGACCAGACATTCGGCTCTATAAAGGGCAAAATCGAGATAACTATTGGTCTAAGATTTGATTATTTTGATTGAGGTAAAAATTAAAGAAAAAAATGATATGTTATATTGTATAAACCAATAACCTTTAAAGCTCACCACATTTGTTTGCAACTAGAAAAAAAGTTATTATCATGAATATCATAAAATCATTAATGTTGACTCACAAATGAGAAAAAAATAAATATTTTCTTAAAATCCTAGTACAATCTTAGTATATTAACTGTCTGTTAAATTGGGAGGCTTTTGTGCCTTACTCGGAAATGTAGCCCGGCTTGTTGTTTGGCAAGAATTTCGGGACTCGTTGTCGTTAACTCTGTTGTGAAGCCTGTCTCTCTGTGAGTGTATGTGTGTGTGCTGTTGTTGCATTTCCGACACAATGAGGGTGAAAATATGCATGGCACAGGATGGAATTTTACCACGTCCCGTATTTGAAAATGGCTGGAGGATTATCTGCTTTTATTAAAACTTGGTCATCCTCTCAAATTTGGGAAAAGTTGTATTCTTCATTTGTCGTAGGATTTTTATTCCGAACTTCAGTGTGTTATGGTTTCACTGCTCTTCTAGGAATGGTAAATGTAGCTTTTGGGAATGAGAAACTGACATTTGGGGAATTAAAATGGAAGACAAGATATTCGGTTCTGTCTAAAGGCAAAATCGATACAAATATTGCGTCTTAGTTATAAATATTTTGATTGAGACAAAAATTAAAGAAAATTATTATGTTATTATTGTATAAACCAATAATCTATAAAAGACACTCACATAAAGAAAAATTACTATATTATTATTGTATGAACCAATAATCTATAAAAACGCGCTACATTTGTCTTCAAATAGAAAAAAAAATTATTTTCCTGAATATTATAAAATTTCTTAATATTATTAGTGTCGACTCTTAAATGTGAAAAAATAAATAGTTACTTAAAGGTCCTAGTATTCGTCCATAGTATATTAACTGTCTGTAAGTCCGAAGACTTTTGTGCCTTTTCGGAAATGTAGCAGTGTATGTGTCTGTGCTGTTGTTGCATTTCCGGACGCAATGAGGGTGAAAATATACATGGCACTGGATGGAATTTTACCACGCCCCATGTTTAAAAATGACTCGAGGATTGTCTGCTTTTATTAAAACTTGGGCATCCACACAAAATTTAGGAAAAGTTGTATTCGGTAGGATTTTATACTGATCTTCAGTGTGCTATGGTTTCACTGCTCTTCCAGGAATGGCAAATGATTCTTTTGGGAATGAGAAACTGACATTTGGGAGATTAAAATAGAAGACGAGACAGTAGGTTCAATCTAAGGGCAAAATCGGAACAACTACTGCGTTTAAGTTATGAATATTTTAAGTGAGGTAAAAATTAAAGAAAAAAATTACTTTTTATTATTATTGTAAAACCAATAACCTTTTAAAACATACCGTATTTGTTTTCATATAGAAAAAACTTTATCTTGAATAGTATAAAAACTTCTTAATATTATTTATTAATGATATTAAGAAGTTTTTATATTCAAAATTAATCGACTCTTAAATGAGAAGTTACAAATAGTTACTTAAAAAAAAAAAGTTATTTCAAATGACAGTTACTTCAAACAAATATATAATCTACATTGAAAAGAATATTCACCTTAAAATATATTACCAAATGTTATAACCTTTAACGTAACAGAAAAACTGTTATCTTATATATTATAAAAATCTCTTAACATATAAGAGTCGACTATTATATGTTAAGTAGTAAATAGTTACTTCAAAAAGTAGTTTTTTTAAATACCACCTCATTATATATATAATCTACTTTGAAAAGAATATTCACTTTCAAATATACCTAACATAATTCCTTTAAACCTAAAAATTCGTCTCCAAAATTGAAAATTAAGGACATTTTAAATCTGTTCTACTTTAGAGTCCGAACTGATGTTGGTACAGATTTGTAAACATTAAAATTTCAATCTTCTTTTGAAAGTTAAAAAACAAAATTAACGAAACAAATTACCATATTATTATTATTGTAGCCTTAAAAACGTAGCAAAAGCAATAGCCTTAAAAACGCAGCAAAGCAATAGCCTTAAATACTCTAAGAACCTCACAGCTAGTATCTAATTTTCGGACAGCGGGAACAAGATCTGTGACCATATTAAAAATTCAACACCTTTGTATGATGCCTACTTGAGTCTTTAGACAGTGCTGACTGGGGCTCTCCAAATTCCAGAGGGTGAGATATCTAGGAGTCCTCAGGATTTTTCCCAAAAACATTTAAAGTATTGTCACATATTTTTATGTTCTTAATGAATTCAATAAACACATTTTTTTTATTTGGTCTGAAACAAAGTACTGAATTTTAAAAAAAAATGAATACTCCAAATTTATTTAATATAGAAAGCAAAGAGAGTCTACATTCAATTAAAAATAAAACTTATTTTGCTATATAAAATATTTTCAGTTGGTATGTAGCCAAAAATTAAAAACAACAAATTACGAATAACATTCGCTTTGCTCGCATTATTAATAGATTGCTAAAAATAACTTTTATAATTTCATAAACCTAAATAAAAGTTAAAATTTTAACAAATGCGTGCAAGATTGTATAAAAATTATATACAGAAATTTCCAAAATAAACTACAAAAGTAATTTTTCATTTCTCAGCAAATGTTGCTGAAAAATGAGAAATTACTTTGTTTAAAATTAGTGAATCATTGTATAAATATAGAGATTATCTTATTAACTACTTCACATGGCTAGTTTATACACAATAGATCATTTTTAAATTTTTTTCTAAGCAGAAGTCTTAAGTAAGTATTAATTTTTAATACAATTTTTTTCTGGAAATAAAAAAGAATTTAATGTATACTAAAGGCCTTGCATTTTTAATAAAGTATGCTAGGTGAGAACATTATTTTTTTTAGGGCTGTGTTTTTTCTGCACTGCTAAAAATAATCTATGACCTTTTGAAAGTTAATTACTGGATAATGCAGAATACAGTAAACTTCATTAAAATGAATTAGGTAGATAATCTGATAATTACTCAGAATGAGAAAGAACAAAATGTCTATCAATAATAAATTAATAGTGCAATATTTTTAACAGGAATGTAATAAATAAAAATCTTTACAGAGTTTGTATTTTTTCGCTGATTATACTTTTCTAAGACCAGTATTGGATTAAAAATTGCTTTTTAAATGCAAAAATAAATATTTTATGTATTAATTTAAAATTTATTGTCAAATATTGCATTTCTAATTCTTATTTTCTGTTCTTTTTCAGGTAAGAAATTGAAATTTCTAATTTTGCTACTTGGGATAAGTAATTCATTTCTTTTTCTCCAAATATTTAGAGCTACTTATTCAATGTTTAGAAATATATTAAATTTGCATTATAGAAAAGTCCTTATTATATTTTCTTTTTAAAAAATATAAGCTCTCCTTTTTTTTTTATACATAAAATGTGTAATAATTGGGTGTATATTAATATAATGTTTGCTAATTTTATCTTAATATATTGTACTTATTTATATTTAGTGTATTTATTTTTTCAATATTGTAAATTTTTAAAAAATCTCAGTGTTGATAGTTATATCAAACAAAGAATAATGCAAAATATAGAAGCTTTGGTTTGAATTACTTAATGTTTTAATACATTTCAAACATTTCAGTACTTTACAGTATAGTACGTTACAGTTACAATTAATAATAAAATCTGATTGTTGATTGAGTATTGATAATTAATTGAATATTGATATATTATATAGATAAATATACTGTTATAGTGATATATCACTATTCAGGATATCTTTTAACTATTCAAAATTAATTAAATGACTTTTTCAATAGATTACCATGAAATTCTTTTTAATTGGCTTGAATTAATGAGAAATTACATCTGCGTCCAAAACTCATGGTACTGAATTCGTGGTTCTATTTACTTGGTACTGAACGAAGTATTGGATTAAAATATTTCTCAAAAGAATAAATTAATTTATAATAAAACTATAGAAACCAAATGTTATGAACATGAATATACAAAAGAAGATTTTATTTGATAATTCCTTTGTGATTTTGACATATGTATTCTAATTACTATTTTTAAAAACAATTAAAACACTGCCAAAACTCGTGGTACTAGGTTAGTCGTGCTATGTACATTGATAATGAGCGAAGTATTGGATTAAAATATTTCTGAAGTGAATGAAGTAATTTATAACATATAGAAAACAAATGCAATGAACATGAATATAAAAAATGTTTATATCTGATAATTTCTTTATGATTTTTGATATACGTATTCTAATTACTATTTTAAAATATTTAAAACGCTATAGTAAGAATTATCAAAATAGTACTTATGTATAGTATTCTCATATAAAACATAAATTATATTTGCTTGAAATTTATGCCCCAATTTATACCTTAAAATATACAAAATGAATTGAAATTAAATCTAATAGGCAAATTTAATTGTAGTTAACATAATAAGTTTTTGTCGATTTTTTATTAATTAAAAATAAACCATTTATTTTTGTTACATAATTTAATTTTTAACTTATATGGCACTTAAAACGACAAATTTTATTTTTGCTGAACAGAAAATTAATTGTTAAAATTCAGTCTAAATGACAATATTACTTAGAAACATTGGAGCACTATCATAATTCGGAATGGATAGAGAAAATATTTACTTTAGATTGATAAAAAAAAAAAAAGAAACAATCAATTTTCATCAAAATCTAGAAAAACTTTTTGCGAATCCAAAATCAGCAGAAGTATGGGACACGATTCAATTTCAACTTTTCAACAAGAATTTCTACAAAAAAAAAAAAAAAAAAAATCGTAGGAAAGAAGGTATAGGGATTTGCGGAACAAGATTTTCACGTATCCCAAAACCAAGAACAATGTATAGAAGTCCCAACAAAGAACTTCGCGGGAAAACTTATTCCCGTGTAGAAGGAAACCTGATGACAGAATAGATCAGATCTCTTTCTTTCTGATCCATTAGTAAATTGCCTCTCTGTAAACTTGATCCCCTTTTGACCTAATCCAGAAATGGCGGCCATTCTCCTGCAGGAATTCGGTTCTTCAAGACTCTGTAAAATTTGACCACGGTACAACAAGTTCTGTTCGCCCCTAAACAATCAGAAACACTTTCCGGCATATTCTTATTTTCACGTTTCGATGATTTGGGCTGAGTAAAAAGCAAAGACGTCGAAAATGTGTTCCTCAACCGGAAATTCGATGTCGCTTTTCCTCATGATAGGATTTATTTGGCTCAAAAGCTTTTGAATGGTTGGAGAATCTCGGTGGGTGACATGCTATTTGAAATGTACCATTTCCAGAGCTTGGATTTAAACAAAAGCTTTTTGTACTGGTATTATTTTTTTTACTTTCATGGAGACATCAAGAACTTTTCAAATTGCAGAAAAGTTTTAATCAGTTAGATGGGAAAGTCATTCCTGACTTTTCTATATGTCTTTGTATAAGTAAATGGCCGTAGCATTTTATTTCGTCTAAATCGAAACATGTATCTTATTCAATTACATAGGACGTTTTGAATTTTTCAAAACAATTTTAAATCATTGTACTAAAATTATGTCACTCTTTAATAAGACATGCTATAAAATTCCTTGCAATGTTATAATGAAAGCAGTTATGCTAAGCTACTTTTAAAATAAATCACCAATTTCGTATCTTTAAAAATGCTGATATAAATGAAAAATATCGGTGTTTATTTAAAATATGAAATTGAAACGACGTTATCTGACTTACAGTTTAAGCAATTTAATAAAGAAATTTCTGGTACATTGCTTTTGTAAATGCCCGACTTGCGACTCTGATAACGGGCGCTACTGGTGAGCATTAGGGGTGAGGTTCAATCCGCTAGCGGCTTTGCTGTAGACACTGTTTCAAAAATGAGGATACGTGAGGTGGGGTTTTGTGATGTTCAGCATTCTTGCCTCGTTAGTCTGACTTCCTGGTGGAAGTTTTCCGGTTTTCTCCCATACAATACGAAAAATTTGGAGTAATTCCCCCTAAAAGTCCCTGCCTTCCATCTTCAACGGTGCTCCATCACAATAGAAGCTGTCATCTCCTTTTTTTTCCATGAGATCACACAGGCTCATGGACTAGGTCTAAAATGTTGCTATCGACCCGACTAAGTAGGATAAATAAAAAATAAATAAAAAGAATTTTGTAAATGATATAAACGGTTAATGGCTTACTCTTCAAACCATCATGTAGAGCATTCTATTTTATAATAATTGGACGAACTTCCTGTCCCTAATTGTTTTTATTAGATGTAGCATATTCAAACAAACATTTATATTTGTGTAACATTTGTAGTTCATCTATTTATTTTTGTGACATATTTATCGTTAATATAGTAATTTTAGCACAAATTCAACAAATGAAATTGAGTATTACTTTACTTTTATTGCAACAATAATCTTTGGGAAAAAAAGGAAATATAATGTCTTTTATAAGTTTCAAAGGATTTTTCCCTATAATGTATTTAGAGACTTCCTATAATGTTCTTCCTATAATGTTTCTTCCTATAATGTTTCTAAGACTTTCCCTATAATGTTTTTATTCCTTCTGTTAATTACACCACTTCACTAATTATATTGTATTCTAAAAGAAATAAGAGAGAGAAATATCGCAGCAATTACTCCAAATTTAATTGTTGGCAGCAATTGCGTGTTTAAATTAAACTAACACATATTTAGCCAATAATAGAAGCAGAAGTATAAAAATAATTTGTTTTCTACACAACCAAGGTAAGGATTTCGTCATTTATATTAAATGCATTTATCTAGGTATGATTACGATCTGTAACAGTTTTTTAGAATTGCAAATCAATAAATTAAAAGTTAACAGAAGTCATTTTAATGCAAATATTTCAATTAATCAGTTTAAAAAATAAACATATAAAATAAATGTCTGTAACACGCTTACAAAAATGTTAATTTAAATTATTTAACAAATTAATTAAATAATATAAGTTAAAAAATGTCAAACAAAACGGTTAAAGTTAGTAAAAGTCATTTTAATACTCATATTTTAAATAATCAGCTAAAAAAAAAAAATTAATCAAATAAAATGTCTGTACCATGCTTACAAAAACTTTTAATTTAAATTATTTAATAAATTAATTAAATAATTTAACGGAAGTCAAACAAAACATTTAAAGTTAATAAAAGTCATTTCATTTAATCAGTTTAGAAAATAAATTTGTCACATATAAAATAAATAATACCTGTACCACTCTTACAAAATCTCTTAATTTAAATTAATTAATAAATTAATTAAATAATTTAAGTTAGCAAAAGTCAAACAAAACAGTTAAAGTTAACAAAAGTCATTTTAATACTAATATTTCAATTAATCAGTCTAAAACAATAAATTTGTTGCATATAAAATAATGTCTCTACCAAGCTTACAAAAACTTATAATTTAAATTATTTAATAAATTAATTAATGTTATAAATTAGCTTTATGAATTTTTCAGTAGTGTAACATTTCATTTTCATATTTAACTTAAATGCATGTTGAAATCTAATTATTTGCAGATAAAGATATTATTACTAATAATAATAATGACTTTATTTTTATGCAAACTGGATTTCTAAAATATAAAATTTATTAATAATTTCACTCTAAAATAATAATTATTTAAATTGTTTTTTATCTTTATATTTTGAGGCATTAATCTTTCATCTTTTCTTAATTTGAAGAAACATTTTAAAGATATATAGGTCTAAACGTATTTTGCAGATCTTCATTTAATGTAGAAATAATTAATGCATTAAAAACAAAATTAAAATAAATAAACAATCGCTTTAATATCTTAGGGCACATAATTAAAATGTGGTATTACTTTAAATTTTAAACAATTAAATGTTTATGTCTAGACATGATAAATATCTTTTTTATTGATATAAATACAAAAATTTAATTACCAATAATAGGGAAGCTATTCATTTAAGTATCCTTAGATATCAATTAAATGATTATTAATAACATATATAAAATCTATTTTAAAATATTATATACAGCCTTTACTTTAAATTATACGAGTAAGAACATAAATAAGCGCAGTTTCTCATTAGCTTCGTTTTATTCTAGCTAGAAGCAGAAAAATTAGCTAAAAGCAGATTTTATAGAAACTAAACTATTTTATTTTAATGCTTTAACTTTAATAATATTTTAATGCTTTAACTTAATAATATTTTAATGCTTCGACTTTTATAATATTTTATACTTCATTTTATGTAAGTATCTAAGTCATGAATTTCACTTTTAGCTGATTAGGAGTATAATGGGAGTTAGGTTTTAGGATTATAATTTTTGCTGGTAAATATTGAAAATTTTAAGAGCTGCAAAGTTAAATATTGCTGAGATCCAAATTTTCTTTTTCGAGTAAAATAACGGGCTTATACCATAATTAAACTAATTTTTTACACAAATAAATTAAATTATCTAAAATTATTTATTTAAATTGTAAATAAAAACTGAAATGTGGTGACAATTATATTTCAAATTGTGGGTACTGTGAAATAGACCTCCGTGTTTCCTCTTAAGTAATTGCCCTGTCTTTGCCTTTGTAGTTGGGAAAGATCACCGACTAAAAATGCCTTTAGGTCCAAAAACAGCAAACTTTATGTATACATTATAAATATAAAGTTTCTGAACACGGGTAGATCGTGTTCCCCTTATGCATGCCATTAACAGTGTACCAAGGATCGATTTTGGGAGGATATTGTCTTTCGGGAGGTTTGGTAGGGCAAGCTGTCATGTATTTGCTAGCAGTGTGGGCGAAAACCAGGAAAAACACCAACTAAGCAAAATGATTACTCAGGACAACAAATTTTAATGATTTTTTTTTCATTCTCTGATATTAAAAATAGCCATTTGTTTTCTAATGTTGGGTTGCGAAACACAAATTTGGCAATAACAATTTTAAATTGGCTCCTATTCTTAAGATATTTGTAAACTGAATGTTTTTAATAAGAAACATTGTGTTTTCAAACATGCACCAGCTTATTCTATGTTACGGTGTCTCTTGAATTGTCGTTTATGAATTTTTTCATAATTTTTATTAAAAATTAACCAATCAATGATAGTATTTATTCCAACATTGATGTGGACAATCTTCCCTGGTATCTATTCTCTCTCACAAAATCTTTGTGAAAACGCTCATTCTGTTCATCGCTAACTTGAACACAGTTTTTAGGAAAGCTGTACAAGCTTTCCTAAGAACTGCTAGCTGCATTTTTAGACACATCTAAATTCTACAACACTTACAACAATATTGTCTTGAGACTTATTTTTGATGAATCTATGAATAGCCGCCATTCAGAAAGTTCATGTTCTATTTTGTTATTCGACATTAAGCCATTGACGTCTGAACAGAAAACAATTTTTCCCTGCATAAATAAGGCAAGTATTGCTTATGACCTTTGCGAAACGAAATAATTCGAACATTCTCCTGTAGTAAATTCTATTATGTATCGATGCAAGTAATTCTGCTTTAGACTTGAATATCTCTAGAACTCTAACAAGATTATTCAATTCTTCTTTGCGACTGAATGTTTGATATTGGTATAGCCACCATTATTATTTGCAACAATAGATGTAGAATACTGCAGCTATAAAAAAGGACTACAACAATAGAAAGAAGAAATCAGTTCTTGACCTTCCTCTGAGTCAATGAAAAATTCATTGGGAGTTTCTGTAATGAGAAACTCTTCACCGTGAGGAATTGGTTGCATGGAAGATGGTATATTCGCGTACTGTCCTATCGACATTTTTTTTTTTTTTTGCCATTCATCCACGAAGAGATTGAACAAAACTGAAGTAGGGCATGAATTTGCGAGGTTGTGCTTTTGTTCCATCCAAATCATAGGAATCGAATGAAAAGTTTCCATGAATAAGAATTGTAGCATATATGTGGGGCCCAGGCTTGTCCTGATCTTCAATTTTCCATCTTAAATAAAGGTGATATGCTTTTTTTCCTCTAAAGAAGTGATGGAATATTTTTGTGTTTTAAATGTCACTTCTACACATATATAACACCATTAACACACTTAGGTGGCATCACAATTCTAAAAATATAATGCAAATTCTCTCCAATGATTTCTTTCTGACTCAAAACACCTCTTATATCTAATAGCTATCATATTTTTTATTTTTAGAGCCATGGCAGGAAATAGTATCGACAATCCTACTGTCATCGTCTCACACAGATTGATCATCGCCAAAGGTTTTCTCAATAGAAATTATAAAGCTTTTTTTAAAAACTAATGTCTTGGGAACCACATTACTAAATTTTCATTTTTTGGTTGTTTCATGTATATGTGATACGTATTAATATTTATATATTTCATATATATTAAATATTTGAAGCTATTTTTTTTTTAATTTCATATATATTCAATATGGATATACTGCAAAATATTATAATTCGCAAGCTAGATTTATAATTTTACATATTCCCATATTTCAAGAAACTGAGAGAACCGGCTACTTCCATATATTCTAAGCAAGAGTCCATTGTCAATTCTTACTATCATTTTTGTGTCCAGCGCTCCACAATTTTAAATTAATGACTATTTTCAAGTTTAAGAAAATTTTTGTATTTCACAATGTTATCGATGCGAATCTTTTGCACACGTCACAATCGATAACAAGGTTTCTCTTTTCGGAAAACTGTTAACTTCAACGAACGCCATCAGTGAATTTCAACGTACATACACTCTAACATGAACCTCATAACATGAACCTCATGCATGAACTCGTAACATGAACATCATGTGCGAATTCATAACATGAACATCCTGCATGAACTCATGAAACATGTAACATGAACCTCATGCATGAATTCGTATGCACTCAAAGAGCAAGTAGGCCACAAGTCGGGAAACCATCATAAATTAAGAAACTCTATGTAAAAATATTTAACAAGGTAACAATTATGGAACATAAAAGACTTTTTTATCACCAGATAAAAACATGATAAATGGAAAACATATTGATAAAATAAACTATTTCTATGTTATTAGCTTTATCACGCGTATGTCAATAAAAACCCAATAAATTTTGTTCTCATTGTCAAAACCATGCATTACAATAGGAAAATAAATTAGTATTAATTACTTACTTACTTTATTAATTACTTGTCTATTAATTCATTCAGACATAAAGAGCATATTAATAAAGAAACGAATATGGATGACTGACGAAAACAATTTATATTTTACTTCACAATATTTCATTTGCAAACAGTTTTGATAAGAAATCAATCGATTCTTATGTTAATGCACAATTTCTGAAAACATGCAATTTGCGGAACAATATTACAATTCATTTGAACACTTTCACGTGAGAATTTAATGGTATGTTCAAAAGGCTAATGACTATTTTCCGATCACAGTATGAAAAATGATTAACTATTTACTTCACTCAAGAAATCTAGAAGCTGTTACACGTGGTGTTTAAACTTGATTAATTATCAGTTTCAAATAACCGAGTTTATCTTTAAAATAAGCAATTATTTTATTTTTATTACTTCTTTTTGGAATAAAGCCATGCTTGAACTGAGAAATTTAACATTTTTAAGCGGGCTGTTTCCTAAAGATACATCTAACAAAGAAGCTAATGTATGCAATAAATTATTTTATCCTATTAATTAAGATTATCATAATGTCGAAAAAGAAATGTTCGTATACTGTATTCAAATTTTGTTTATTCTTTAATATATTTAAAAAAAGCAATGTTAAGTTATGATTTTATGTACTTTATTTTTTATTTTCTTTCATCTCTGTATTTTAATAAAAATCTGCAATGTTGTAAAAATATTTTAAGATACATCATGAAAATTAATTTTTTTCGTAAATTTTGAAATATTGCTCAAGGGAGGTTGAATTAAATAAATTGATTAAACAAACAAAAAAATTGTTTATTTAATCTATTAATTTTTTTATTTATTTTATTAACAGCTAATATCTTTTAGATTTTAATTACTGTCACTGATTTATTATTGTGATTGTTTTTTTAAAGTGTATTGTTATCCATCAATGGAAAATCAGAAGCAATACAAAATTGAATTTATTCTGTACATGCATAAATTGTAATTACTTTTATTACTTTTCTATTAATGTTATATATTCCAACCTTTTAAATTGCAAAATTTAATACAGTCTTACACCATAATCATCATCTTTGCAACAACCTAAAGTGGGCCAAGGTCGTCTACCTACTGGCAGATTTCGGGACAGAAGATGTTTTCTTTTCACAGGGTTTGCTGTCAGTCGTATGGCCAACAGTCAAATTAGACCAGGATGTACGGTTAAAAGTGGATCCCGAACACTACAAACATCCATGTCACTGCCGGTACTGAACCCGAAATCACTCAGCAATCAAGTTCCTTCCACCATAATAGGAATTCTTAAAAATGTCTAAAATCCTTAAATTTTGGATTTCAAATTTTTTTTTTTTCATTTTTTAGGTATATATTAAATTAAAATTTTAAGTGAAAAAAATTCGTTAAGCTATGTTTCTAGTATGAATGAATATATTAAAATATATAATATTAAATGTATTATTTAAATTATTATTTATACAGCAAAATTAAAATTTTAAACTTAGGATTCAGAGGATAAATAAATATATATAAATAAACATTTTATAATGGCTATTAAATCAAATTTTGCATCTAATTTGTTTAGACTTCTGATATATTATATTCAATTGAAATGATGTTTTAATAATCTCCTTTCAATAAAAATCAAATTATTTAACTGATTTGGAATTCAATTAATACAATATTTTAACTCTTTAAAAATTTTAAAACTGTGTTCACTAATTAAGGATACAAACTTGAACAAATATTTAACGATCATATTTTACTCCTTTTCTATACTTCACAAAACATTCGCAATAATCATTAGAAACATGAATCTCAAGAAAAGAATTTTGAGGTTAAAATTCGAATCATTAGGAGAGAAACCTCACAATGATTAATGGTAGAAATTATTGCTATGGAGATTCAATATCCAAAACGAACAAAATTTTCCGGTGAATGAGATTATTATCATGCAACCGAGAAAGAAGATCGTTAACTTTCCACCTTACTAAACTACCGTAACCTACAACCGCAGTTTAGTATGTGGTTATTAAATGATTCTTCAAAAATGTTGTTCTTTAATATGTTTTCTTCATACTTCGATGTTGGATCTTTTAATTCATTAAAATATATGCTTATGTATACGTTTGTTAGTAGAAAGTTAGAAATTTCACCAGACATCTTCTTATTCATAAGTGTTTAGTAAGTTTAGAAAATATTACGAGTAAACATTACAAGGAAAATGGAGGCTTGCTTTTTTAGATTTAAACTTTTATTTATTTTTTTTTCAGTTATATTATCATGTTATTGCTTATGAGCATAATTAAATATTCTTTTTTTAAATATATTGGTCGTGGTTTTGTTTAGTTTAAAATTTTATTTTGTAATGTAAAAGCAACACAAAACTATAACTAATTTGGTTTTTTAAAGTGAAAGATGGATAATATTTTTTGATGTTTCCATTTATTCTTGTTTTAATATTCCTTAAGAAATCAACATATTTATGACAAATAATAATTCCTTAAAAATAATTACTGTTTTGCAATTGTAACCTGAAAATTAAAATATTTGAAATTCTTATATTTGAATCTGAATGGAATTATCAATTAAGATGTACTACAAAGGAATCACACGAATAAAAATATTCTTAATCTGAATTAATTGAAAATAATCAATAAAAGTATGTGTTTAAAATATAAATTAAGTAAGTTTACTATATGCTAATCAATTTAATATAAGTTTAGTGTGTGGTTATTAAATGATTCTTCAAAAGTGTTCTTTTTTAATATGTTTTCTTCATACTTCGATGTTAGATCTTTTAATTCAGTAAAATATATGCTTATGTATACGTTTGTTAGAAAGTTGGAAATTTCACTAGACATCATCTTATTCATAAGTGTATAGTAAGTTTTTTAGAAAAAATATTATGAGTAAACATTACGAAGAAAATGGAGGCTTACTTTCAAATTTAAACTTTTATTTATTTGTTTTTCAGTAATATTATCATGTTATTGCTATTGCTTAAGAACATAAATAAATATTCTTTTTAAAATATATTGTCGTGATTTCTCTTTAGTATAAAATATTGTTTTATGATGCAAAATCAACATAAAATTAAAATTAATTCGGTTTTAAAATGAAAGATGGAGAATATATTTTGGGGGTTTTCATTTTATTCTTATTTTTATAATTCTTGGCAAATCAACAGATTTATGACAAATAATGATTCATTTTTAAATAATTACCGTTTTCTAATTTTAACCAGAAAAATTTAAAAAAATTTGAAATTTTATAATTGAATCTTAAAGTAACTATTAATTAAATCAATTAAATTGTACTACATGAATGACACGAATAAAGTAAACGTTAATCTGAATTTTATATCAAATGTATAACATATATAAGCTAAAATAATCAATAAACGTTAGTTATATTAATTTTGACTGCTAATATAAATAATATATTTAAAACTCTTAATAAATAATAGTAGACAATATTTTAGATTGGTGATATCTTCGAAAGGCGTGCATTTTAATCTGAGGATATACATGTATTTGTAATAAATTCAACGTTAGCCAGTGTGCACTACGAGAGGGAAGGTTCATTCTTCACACTGGAATAAACTCAGGGTTACATCTTACGGTTTCCATCATTCCTTCAATTCCAATTAAAATAGGTTCACCTAATGGTATATCCAGATTTCTTTGTCAGTTTACAACCCACAGTTCTGAAACTCAAACTGTTACCCGTCCTCCGCTCACATAACATTTTATCTGATATATACCAATTTAATCTTATAGTTTAATTAAAACATATATTCTAAAATTTATTGTTTTGAATTGAATTCAAATACATTTTTTGATAACTAAGCTTAAGATCTTATTTAGAAAAGTTTGATATTATATATTTTATGATATATTATTTCAAAGAATATTTTTTAAAAAATGAATTTAAAATTTTTGAAAAATAACTACCTTATTAATGTTGTAAGTCATTATATCAGTTCTCTGTTGAAAAACTTTGATTTTGTTAATTTTGCTGACATCAAAAATCTTTGGAAAAAGTTTTGGCGATGTTTAGAAACACATAAAATGCAATGCAATTTTCAATTTTTTTTTCATCATGAAGCATTTTCTAAAAATGTAGTTCAAAGATGTTTTTGTTCGTTTTAAATTATTTACTTTCAAAACTAATAGAAACTTTTAACACTTCTTTTATTGGAAAATATTGAAAAATTAAATTTTCTAACCACTTTTAATACATGGAGATAAGATTTTGAAAGGTAATAATATGTTTGAAAAGTAACTCAAAAATCAAAATGAAAATTTATTTATATTTATCAACCTCAATAAGCATTAAAATTGTAAGCGTACTCATACGATATGTATTAAAAAATCATCTCAGATAAAAAAAAAAATTTCGCCATATTACATGAAAACCCATTTTTATCGAATAAATCACATACTGAACATTATATATTATTCATAGAAACTGTGAAGCGCATAATAAAAACATGATTAAAAAAAAATCTAGCCTTTAAAGCCTTACATAAAACAGCAAAAAACGACAGATGCTCATTTATAATAAAAGAAAAATACAATAACGTTCGTATATTTTTGTTATTATTAGAAAAGAAAATCCAATTCTTTTTCTTTCAAAAACTCTTTTTAAGATAAAAACTCCATGGATTTATTTCCACTGCTCTTTTAACGTACATGTATCCCTGTGACAGTGCACCCCAGAAGTGGAAAAAAAGTAAAAAGACATTATCGAAAATATTCCCCAAAATGTAAAAATCCAGTGTTGCCAACCAATGCAATACATAAAATAAAAATAGCCTCAACCACGTTATGTAAGTATTAAAAAATTAAATGAATAGATAAATTCTTTTGTCACCTTCTTTTTCTTTTTCCTATTCTTCGATGGGGAAGAGGGTAAAACTGTTAACAACAAAGTGAGTTAGTGAAGTGGAGGAAACAGAAGTGGACTTGTAATAGGAATGGAAAAGCTGATATCTACTTGGAAATGTTTTTGGTGTTTTTGAATAAGGGACGCAATCAAAAATTGCAATCGAAAAACGTAAAGGAATAAATTCGAAATCATGTTTCAGAATACTTTCTTTTTTGTGAAAATGAACGGAATAAATTTAAAAGTAACCTGTAAAAGTATTATTTAATAAGTATGCGTAGGTATCCAATAGTATTACTTGTGATATTTATTGAATGGTATTTTATGTATAACGCAAATATCAAATAAAATAAAATAAAAAAGCCACATAAACTCAATTTAACTTAATTTTATGAATAGTTAAAAGAAAATTACATTATTTATTTACAATTTTTAAATAATACAAAACTTCTAAAGATTATTTCTGATTTTTTATTTCTATGATGAAAATTTCTTTTAATTAATTAAAATTTTAATATATATTTGTAATATATTGTAAATAATTTCAAAAAATTTGCAAAAAGGTGTATTGCCCATGTAAATGTTCGAAAATTAATAACTTGAAAAAATTAGAAAATTGGTTTGAATAAAAGTTCATAGGCAAATGCAAACTAATAGCTTAATAGTTAACTAATTGCTTAGAAGTAAAATAGATATAATCGAATATAAACAACAGAACTTTAGCTGCATATTTGTAAATAAAGAGTAATGTGTAATTGAGAAAGATTCGTAGAAATATAATGTAAAAGCAATACAGGCTACCTAGTGGAAATGTTCAGTATTTTTCTTCTACATCACTTACAAATATGGTGCATCAAAATCCAAAACTTGTCCCGGTTTAGTATTCTTCTTGCTTTGGCATGTTCGTAGTTGTTGTAAGTGGTATTCTATGAGTGTAAATTAATGTAAAAGTACGCGACTCTTTTTTTCTATTTTAAGGAAAAATTTTCAGAATAACTCAGAAAAATACAAATGATAACTCTGTGCCTTCCCGAAAGGGTAGTATATTGATTGGATTAAAACATCAAAAACAAGAAGAATGAGATATTTTTAAGATTGTTAAGAGAATTTGAAATGTTTTACTCATTTTAGTGGGAGAATTGAATAACCTTTTTTGGCAAAATAGTAGTAGTAATAAATTTTTTGTTTTTCTAGTACTGAGACATGGTTTGTAACTAAATTTGCAAATTGAATTTGTATGTACTATAAGACTGTTAATTTTTAAATACAAATTTAATAGTTTGTTGTTGTTTTAACTGGTATATTTTTAGCAAGTATATATTTCTAAAATTTGGTAGATACTGAGTTGCAGGGTATGGCAACGTCGAAATTGGAGATTCACATATCCGTTGAAAGATTAACAATGAAGTACAGAATATTTACAAATGTGTAATAAAAAAAAAACCCCTACAATAATCCCATCTTTTTGCGTAAGAAAAATCAAGTATTATACAAACTTTTATCTTAATATTGTATGTTTTGTTAGTGCAGCTGGAAAACATATGTTCAACTTTGAACTAAAAGTTTAAAAAAGGGTTATATTTGATTATTTTCGATTACATTTTCTTTGTTATTCAAAGTACGTAGCAGCTGTTTGATCTCATTGGCTTAGATCAAATTTTATATTTATATATTTTTTTCTGATTTTAAATTAGGATGCCATAAAAAATATTATTATTGAAAAGCTTCACTGATGTTTAATTGTATTTATTTTTAATGTAATAAACGCATAGTGGACATTTCTTAGCTAAGAATTATTTTTTAAAAATTCATATGGTTAAAAACGTTTATTTTTTACAAATCTATAAAAATAAAAATTTTGAAATAGTTATTTTTTTAAAATGGTTTTTCTTTGCAAAATAATTTTTAAAAAGTAAAAATATATTGCAAATATTCAACTTATTTTTGTATAAAAACTGGTAGAAAAAAAAAACTGAAATAAACAAAAATATTCGCTGATATTATTTTATCAAACATTTATTACAATAACTCCCGTCAACCACGAAAAATTATAATTTTCCAGTTGTAATAGTAATTTCTATAGGAATGTAAAGTATAAATATGATACAGAAAATTGTCAATAATTATTAAATATTAATTATTACATTTATTTTCATATAAGATCTATTACTATGTTACTCGTATTAATATAGTGAAAGAAAAAAATTTATAATTTATAATTAGTTATTTTAATTCACGGCTTAATTTCTGCAATACAGTACGTTGATTTTAAACGGGATATAATTATTTAAATACTTTTACAGTCAGTAAATTTTAGTCAGTGTGAAATAAAATGTCTTGATTTATAAAATAATTTGTGTTTATATTTTTCCTTTAAAATTATATATTGCATTTCAAAATCCCATTTAAAATAATAATAATGCTTTGAATTTATTTAATTTATTACACATTTGTTATTTAATAAAATATTAAAATTATATGAACCTTTTACATAAAAATTTTCCTTATGATATAATGAAGCCAAATGCTTATATATTAAAAATTTTAACCATGTAATTTTTGCTTAAAAAATAAAAATACTATTACCCGTTTCCATTAAATGGACATTAAAAATGAATTGCAATTTTCATATTGAATTAAGAAAGACTGGTATATCACTAAAGGGTTGTTTTTACATTTTAACACACTTCTCTTAAATCATAAAACATATTATTTTATTAAACTAAACGGAAGTATTTAATTAATTTTATACATATGGAATCATACATATGGATTCCATATTGCATACATATGGAATCCAGTGTTTAACCTTTCTCCCGGTCTAATATGACAATAGAACTCTGGGTGGGCTGACAGCATCTCGCATTTCTTGTTTCTCGAAACATCTCGTATTTCAAATCTACCAGTAGCCAAACGGCCATGGTTCATTCCAGGCATTCCAGGAGTTCGTTAATCTCTCTCTCTCTCTCTCTCTCTCTCTCTCTCTATATATATATATATATATATATATATATATATATATATAGTTAAGTAATTGATTTATAAAGTCACTAAATATAGTGGATTTTTTCTTTCAAATTAAATCAATAAATCACACTAAGAATACCAGTTGAACTAAATTATTTGATTTTTTTTTTTTTTATTTCAATAAAACATTCTTTTTAAAAATGATAATATATGGAGAAATTTAGGACCTAAAAAAAGACTTATATTTAAAGTAAAAACGTATAAGACACATGAACTCCTCATGGTGACAAAAAATTTGGTGAGGAACATTTATAATCATGAAACCAAATTGAATACTGTAGAGATCATTACGAATTACATTCTCAAAATGAAGATGGCACAAAGCAATCAGTCTGTCTAATATCATCCATTCCACAATTATACTTACAATTCACGAGGTGCCAAATCGAGTGCTTCCCCTGTGGCACGAATCCTCCAGTAATTTTCCGATGGTCCCTTCCAATCAACAAAAAGAGCTTCCCCACGTTTTGTGCGGCACAAACGCAATATGACAAATTTGTCCCTTTGCTCGCTAAACGACTCCACTACCGGTGAGAGAACTGAATATGAAAAGAGACGTTTTATTATTCCTACCATTTTTTTTTTGTCTCCCGTTTTTGGCGGTATTTTTATATTTTTTTTTGGCTCATATGCATATGCACACACTGTGCTTACGTATAGAAACGGGCCATCGCTCTTTGTGGCAAATACAAACACCATCTGTTAGCATAGTACTTCAGTGACATGGTACTTTCTTCCACACTTCACATCTCTTGCCTTTTGTTCTGGCTCTACAGGGGCTGAATTGAAATCTTGTCACCTCCCGCTCTTAGTCTCTATTCACCCCAAAAAGTCTTTTTTTTTTTTTTCTTCTTCTTCTACTCCGCACTCGGTTTTTATTTTCCTTTTTTGTAGATCAAAATCGTGGCTTTTTCTGAGTGACTCAATTGACTAACGGAGTCAATATTTGAGGTTATTGTTTCCAACTACTCCAGGTCTTTTCTCCCCCACCACATTCTCATTTCCCTTGCATTTACCACAAGTTCGTTGAAAGTATTTGTTCTGCGAGTATACATATTTAGGAGTCGAAATAGTGTACGTTTGGCTTCAGTAAACGTAAAATGTGGTCGCCCAGTATCTGTAGGTATTTACTTCTAAATTTGCTTTATTATTGATTACTGGGATAGGGCTGCTTGATACATTGGCTTCTAAAGTCATGCTCAAAAGGAAGTTGTCATTTCTTTCAAAAAAATATTCTCTTATGTACTCAATATATATTTATTAAAAAAATATATATATAAAAAATTATAAAAACAACGAAATATTTATTTTAATTGAATATTGAATTACAATTCCTACTTTTTATTTTCTAAGATATCGCTCTTTGATTGTATTTTTACCAAATTATTCGGCTTAATAATAAATCATTTTTAGCTCAACGAAAAGGATTTTTGCTGCTAAATCTTTAATTCAGCAAATACTTTAAACTTGAAAAAGCATGTGCATGTGTAACTCTTTTGATAACTTAATAAAAATTTTTTTTTTTTTTTCTTTTTCTTTTTACTTACCACCTCATTTTTATTCCCTTGTATTTTATCACAAGTTCGTTGAAAGTATTTGTTCTATGAGTATATACCTATTTAGTATATACATATATACGAGTATATACATATTTAGGAGTTGAATAGTATACGTTTGGCTTCAGTAAAAGTGTAAATGTTGGTCGCCCAGTATCTGTAGATATTTACGTTTAAATTTGCTTTATTATTGATTTCTCGGTTAGACTTGCCTGATGCACGACTTATGTATCATACTCAAATCAAAATTGTCAATTTGTTTAAAAATTATATTCTTATGTAACCAATATATACATTTATTACATAAAACTATCAAAACAATGAAATATTTATTTTAAATAAATATTAAATTACAATTCCTACTTTTTATTTTTAAGATATCTTTCTTAGATTGTATTTACCTATTTGGCCTATTAAACAATTTTTTAGCTCAATAAAAGGGTTTAAGGGGCCAAATCTTTAATTTTACAAATGCTTTACACTTGAAAAAGTACGTGTGTGTATAATTGTTTCTGATAACGTAACGACTAGTTCGATTTTTTTTTTTTTTTTTTTTTTTTTTTTTTTAAGACAAATGTTCTAATTTTTGTCATTTCTTTTACGTTTTTACAAGTTTCAATAATATTAAATAAAAATAATAATTCAGAAAAACTTGGTGACTGTTTCAATCCATTTATACGTTAATTTTAAGGGAAAAATTAAAATAGGCAACGTCTATTTTTTAAAAAATTTTCTTTTTATTTATTTGTTTTTTTATTTAAAAGGCAAACTGACTGTAACTGTATTTTCAATCTTTTTTTTTTTTTTTCCCCATCCAATACATCGCTGAGACTTTTCTTTGGAGCACAAATTTGTAAAGATACAATAAATGAACTATTTTCCTGAAAAGTTAAAATACGAGTATTTAAATTAATTTTTGTTATGTAAGGTTAAATTATTAAAAATATCCAGATGCAGAATTTAGTGTTAAGTGGGTAGAAAAAAGCCATGAAAAATTACTTGCTTTCAAATTTCTAATTGCTTCTGTAATTTAATTTTTTTAGTTTGAAATTTGATAAAAAAAGACTATTTTTTAGATTAGAACAACTACTACCTGATTAAAATATAAATTACAGCGTAAAATTATGGCAAAAAAAAAAAAAAAAAATAACTATATAAAAATTAACCCACAGATGACTGAATTTTGCTTTAGGGACATTACTTATAAAAAATTATATATTATAAGAAAATTAAAATATGGGTTTGTAAGGTTAAATTTTTAAAAAAGATCAGATGCAGAAGTCAGTGTTAAGCGGGTAAAGAAAAAAATAAGCCATGAACAATTATTTGCTTTCAAATTTCTTATCACATTTGTAATTTCATTTTTCGTTCGAAATCTAAAAAAAAAAAAAGTCTAGTATTTGGAATATTAGAACAACTAATGCCTAATTAAAAGTTAAATGCAGCGTGAAATTAAGGAGAAAAAAATATGTATATAAAAGAATCCACAGATGACTGAATTTTGCTTTAGGGACATTATAAACAAAAATTTATTATAATAAAATCAAAAATTTTTTTAATTAAATTAAAATTAAAATATTGGTATGTACGGTTAAATTATTAAAAAGATCAGTTGCAGAATTCAGTGTTACTTGAGTAAAGAAAAAAAAAAAGCCATGAACAATTACTTGCTTTCAAATTTCTTTTTATGGTTGTAATTTAATTTTTAGTCTGAAATCTAATAAAAAAATATATATATTTTACGGAGTATTAGAACAACTACTACCTGATTAAAAGTTAAATGAAGAGTGAAATTGAGGTAATATATATATAATAATAATATAATAATTAAACCACAGACGGAACATCTGTCTGTGGGTAATAGGAGTAAGTACGTAGATGACAGATTTTGCTTTAGGGACATTAGAACTTTACGGATATAAATTGCTTGTTAATTACCTAAAATTCCACAGTGTCCTCTATCACCATTATTTTATATCCGTAAAATTTCAATCGTGTAAAAACCGATTCACACTTGCTGAAACTCTTCACTTAAAACCGCAAAAGTCTATTTCAAAACAAGTCTGTAAAAAAATTGTCAATAAGCGTAAAAGCGATAACGTCATTCTGACGGTAGTCTTTCAATTACAGCAATTTTCGCACCCCGGAACCCTGAGGTCCCTAATCAGGGGTTAAGGTCACGGGGAGGCGGTGCTCACCCCTAATCGAAACCCCCTGTCAAATCGCGCCTCCTGTTTTCTATTAGCCCCTTGACAGTTGCCGCGACATGGAATTATGTGAGCAGGAGGACTTGCCATCATTAGATTTCACCGAGTTCACATAAGAAGATATTGTATATTTTTGTAAACCAATGAATGGGAAGAGTGTAAACTTACCACCGTGGGTGGTATTCTTGATTTTTTTACTTTTTTTTTCCGATGCCTCCTCATTTCTATTCAGTAGAAGTTTGTTTGATGTAAGTCACTTTGTTATTATGGCCTCAACCAAATTATAGAGTTCTTTGGTCTAGAAATGGTGAGTTACTATAGAACAGCACCGACGACAGCTTTACCATTCGTGTTGGTAAATAATTCATGGGAGGTAATGCTTTTGACGAGTGTAAGGTGGTATTTTTTTTTTTCTGTTATTATTGCATCTGATGACAGTAAAAAGAATAGAAGTAACTCCATTTTTCACGTCTTGTTGAGTCTCTCTTTTTATGTTATTGCTGTCTGAAATAAAGTGTAACATATCATCAGTTGGTGCGTTTGTGTGGTTTTGAACGTGTTTACTTGGTACTTTATTTGTTAAAGTTCATAAAAAGACAAATATTTTTTACACAACTGTAAACAGAATGGAATATGAAGTGTTCCACAAAAAAGAGGCTTAATTTATACATAGATAATATACATCATTACCAACTTTTCACGTATTTTTATTCTATGGCTGACGGCTGTCAGTTTGTTATTACATATTCCATCAATCTTCCATGCATTACTATTTGTAATTATTTTATTTTTAGTGTTACCATACATTATTTTATTTTACTATTATTTTTCAAATAAATGTTTGTATATATGTCTCCAACAGCGTGTGCTTATTTCATTGAGAGGTTGTGCAAAAATAATAGTCACAGAAGGAAATGTTTTATATTTATATAATTAGTGGTTTATGTTCTATAATGTTCTCGGTTAGCATCATATGTTTACTTTTGGGATTGCATTATGTAGGCCCATTTGGAAATTGATATGTGCTCAGCAGTACTGAGTTACGCAAGGCTCCATGATTTATAGACACATTACAAAATTATGTATAATCAAATCCCATAAAAATAAAGAACGAGAACAACTCAAATAAATAATGTAACTACAAAGTGTTTTTATAAATTTACAATGTCTCTAGAAAACTTATTTCGTGGTGAGATTTCTTAGTAATCCCTAATACATCCAAGCGTTTTTTTTATATCATGTCATGTATTGACAAACATCTCAGAAGTTACGGAATTAATAGTAGCTATTATCCATATTTAAGATCCTGCAAATTAGTACAAAACTTAATCTTTCATGCAACCAGATATAAAAAAAAAAACAATCATGGTATGAAATCGAGTATCACTTTGACTAGTACGAACAACCGAAGAATATCATATTAACATCTGTTAATTTTTGGTGTTACATTGTTAGTTAGTAAAGTAATTAAGTTCTTTGAAAGTTTATTTTTGTGCATAATTTGTTAACTTGGCCAATAAATCTTTAAATTCACTTTATCTAATAGTGTTTCGATAGATAATTTGGCAGAATTTCGAATAAAAGTTATTATTATCGTTATTTTTAATTTTAGTAATGCTAATAATGGGGAAAGAAAATGAAAAATAATTCTATAAATAATAAATTATAAATGCAATGATTTACAATGCGTAAATTTCAAATACTAGATTTAACTTCATTCCATGAATAATCTTTAACTTTACAAACATTGTCTGAAATACTATACCTATCATCGATTCTCAATTATTATTAATTAATGCGAAGTCACATGCCAGAAATGAATTTTAACATAAGAATCTGAGGAACTTGATGGCAATTTGAATTATTAAAGTAGTTATTCTGTGATCCCTATTCAATATTTTCCACTGAAGACTTTGACATCTTAATTTGAAATTCTAACCAAAGGCGAAATTAAACCAATCCGACACAAATTCTCCAAGTTTTAAACCATTATGATGATTATTGATTTCAGCAGATTTATCATATTAATAGATAATTTACAAAATGTATTCCAAGCAACCTGGCTGAACCAACTAAGAATTTTCATACTGTAATCGATCATAAAACTAAAATGTATAACCACTATACACTTCCTAAGACAATTCTTTCTAAATAAATAACAACACTAAGTTGTCATTTTTTTTTATGTTGTTCGAATAAAATGTTAAGAACTTCTAAAGCACCAACTTCTATATTTTACACTAACAATCTTTTTAAACATCTTTCAGTGTGTTTTTTTTTTTATAGTCCAAGAAATGTTTTGAAAGGAATACACGCTTGGCAAATGTCCAGAAACATAGGTGGGATTCATGTTCTATTTATGTGAACTACGAGCGCCCTAACGACGGGTGTTGAAATAAACATTGTAATATTTATAATCAAAATTATTTACATCTTTTTGAAATGCTTCATCTGTTCTTTATGAATTTATTCAACTTTTTATATTTGTTTATTTTTTAAATTATATTGAAGTCACAGTAAAATGTTTGTGGTAAATTAAAGGTGGAGGAAAAAATTGCGCTGTAAAATGTGAGCAACTTGAATCATTACATAATAGTAATGTGCCCTGCTAGAATGCAGAAGGGATCAGATTTAAATGCGCTGGTAACATCTGTTACATTCACTGCTTCAAGAAACGAAAAGGCAATGGTGATTTTGACAACATGCATAAAAGGCATAGCTTTGGTAGCCAGCTTTCTTGCTTGGAGCTTTTAGTGTGTTTCTATACAACACGCAAATGCGATGCGGTTATTTTTAAAAGTACTTCTCGAATGCAATTTTTTCTCCTGATCGACAATCGGTGAACTGTTCATAGAATACCTAAATGCATTGGTTTTCAAAGGGTGCGCTAAGCCGCAGTGGTGCTCGCTGAAATATTTTCTGGTGCTTCTTGCTATAATCTGGATAAATATTTGGTCAGACATAACAATAATTATAGCTAATTTTTTTTTTTTCTTGTTAGTTTTCCCATTCAAAGACAGCTTTTTATTAAAAACAACTACCTTTCTGGTTGCTTTTTTTTTTTTTTTTTTTCGTTTCTTTCTTTACATAAAAAGTTGCTAAGCAGCTATAATGCTCCAAAAAGAAGGTTTTCGTGAAACTAAGAGCTGAAACTTCCATGTTTGTTTATTAAAAGCGCTAATCTCTCTGTAATTTTCAATGCTACAAAATTTCCATTGCAGCCTCTGAGACTCCACCATCTGTAAGTAGTGGGATATGGAGTTGCCCATATGGATATAAAACTGTGAGGAATAAGTAGCAGATGCTTATCTATCTGAAATTTGTATATAGTGCGCTTAATTATTTGTAGATTTTTAAATGTACCCGATTTCAAAACCTTCAGAACGACTGACCTAAATGGAACACAAGAAAAAAAAAAATCTTCATCAGCAAATATCTTTTCAATTTTCAAACTACATTTTAAAATATGTTGGCAAACACTAATTATGTTGTAATTTGTACTTAAAATAATATAACGTTAACAATATTTGCAGTACTTTACATATGTAATTTTAATTATATATCAGACATTCCTATAATTGTTTTGTTGTACTAATTACACCACTTACATTTTACTACAGTAAGACTACATAAGGTGTCTCCATTATTTGTTACACAACAAAGCCAATATTTTTCTAAGTATGTTTTAAAAAGTAAGTCACTTTTAAAAGCAAGATAACGATCTAAATGTCAGAAAACGTAAATGTAGCATGAATATAATGATTCTCGCATGATGTTTGAAACGCATAAAAAAGAAAGAACCACCATTTTTAAGCGAAATAAAACTGTTTTAACGAAGAAACACTTTTGCTACTCTTTAAATGTACTTCAAAACTCTCATAATTTCCGTTGTGATTCATTTTCCTTCATGTGAAATTGAATTCCGTTGAGAACGGCGGAGGCAAAGAATGACGACCGTTAATTGCAGAGCGAGGGAATCATTGTTAAAGAGCGCGCACAACTGTTAAAAGAGGAAGAAAATCTGTGAAAATTACTCATCATTTTTGAAGCTCAGAGGGGACTTTTTTTATTAAACAACGCTTTTATTTATTTTTCAATGAGAAAAAATGTCGCAGACATTGTTATTTAATTTTTTTTTTTTTTTTTTTTTGTCCTTCTTTCCCTTTTGTTTTCGTCTTGTGAATAGTTTCTGGAATCTTTTGTTATTCTCGAATGGAATAGTAATTTGGAAATAATAAGTAGTTATAAATGTTCTCGAAAAATTTTAACTCAAATCTTTTGTAAAAGTTTTATTGAAGAAATAATTAATGCGTTGGATAAAACGCTATATTTTCAATTCATTACTTATATTTCTTAAGATTGTTTTTTAATTTTTATTTTTATCTTGTCATAAACACTTATAGTAATCAATTGAAGTTAAATGCAATAACATTCATTATTTTGCATTATGTGATGCACTCCATTATTCTATTCAACATAGATAAATTTTAATGAATTGGCAGAATGAAATGAAGTCGATTTGATTTGGTTTGTCGCTCTATGGTCATTTTGTTCAAACTTTGAGCTAAATAAAACGGGACCTACAGTTTAATGTGGATTCTGAAACACTAACAGACATTCATGTCACCACCAGGATTCGAAATCTTGAAGCCTGTGGTATCAAAGGCCAGAGTGCTAGCCAATTGGTCATCAGCCGGAAGTTTTAAATGTTGTTCAATTAAATAATTCTACATGAATGACAAATATGTAGAAGATTCAGTATATACAAGGTAGGGGTCCGATGGCCAAGTGTCTAGATGGCCGATGGCCGAGTCGGAACCACAGGATTCAGGATCAAATTCCGACGGTGCCATGGATGTTTGTAGTGGTTCGGAATCTACTTTAAGCAGTAGGTCCCGGTCTGATATGATCGTAGAGCGTCACAAAGCCCACTCAGAATTCTCACCCATATAATTTCCAAACCATATAGGGACAACTCATCTCTCGGCACAGTGATGTTATGTGGTGTAGTTGAAATAGTCTTGACTCAACATGGGGATGTTGAGCCACTGATGATAATGATGATGTTGAATATTGAAATAATTTAATCTCAGTTTTATAATGATAGGCTATAAAATGCATTCGTTGCATTTATCTGTTAAATGAAACAATAAATGTAGTAAATGCATATATTGGAAGGTTATATCGCTTGGATCTTAAAAAATATATAATTGATGCTTTTGTATAAAACAATACCTTAAACAAAAATATAATTTAAAGAAAAATTACATTTGTGTTGTTTAGTTAGCCTTAAATATTAATACAAAAAAAAAAAGAAAAATCATTGAAATTTTAAATAAAATTTATAATAATCAGGTTTTTAATTTTCAACCCAAATACTACAATATTCTCAAATTGAAGAAATAAAACGAAATTCATTATTTTACCGTGAAAGGATTTTAATCCTATAAATGTTCAGCAAACATTCAAATTATTTGAAATGAAATGATTTAATTCTGTATAAATATTTTATTAGCAATAGGTCCTTTGCAAACTTTATTAACATAATTATATTCCTAAGTCAAGCGATAAATTAGCATATTTTTTTCACTTTTTATATCATGAATCTCAAATAAGATATATTTACTTAATTTACAAAAATTGAATAATCACACTCTATTTTTCGTCTCTCTGTAAAAATTTTTATTTGCTTTTAGCATTTCTAACATTAAATATTTAATTAATTTAATTCAAAATTATTACCAAATAATTATTGAAGTGTTTTCGTCTGGGAATAATAATTTTTTTTTATTTAACCTTAGTTGATCTAAATTAAATAAGATTTTTAATTTTTAGCTTGGAAAATATTTTATTTTCAAATAAATTTTTATAATTCTGATATTTGTTCTGTTTCTATAATTAATAATATAATATAATCAGGAAACTATTTTAAAAAATATTAATTTATATATTATTTAAAATATTATTTTATATAATGAAGCCAGCAAACTAGTGATATATTGTCACTTATTTAAGTGTAGTTAAAATATAATTCTGCTTTTATACAATATTGTGGCTCAGTGGTTCTCAAGTTTTTTTTAAGATTTCTTACACATTGGTCTATTTAAAAAAAAAAAAAATTATGGCTTGCTGTCTCTTTTAAAATTTAAATTAAATTTAGATAAGCTATATACTTTTTTTTTATAATTGAAAAAAAATTTAAAATAAATATTTATTCAATCATGAACAAATCTTAGTCATCAAAAAATATTTTTTCAAATAATAGATTACCAGCTTAACATCATTTAACTCTTATAGAGGCGACACTATAAAATTTTAATTTATTAATTAAAAACTATTAAATAAGACTTATTAATTATAATAGTATAATATCCAGCACATTTGGGTAAAAAAATAAAACCCCACCCCAAAAAAAAAAAAAAAAAAAATGCAACATTAACAAAATTTCAACTATGTGATTCTTTCATGATTAGGAATTACCGATTAACAACCACTGATACACCTGAATATGACAGAAATTTAAAATGGAAAATCTGTATCAAAGAAGCATTAAATGCAATCAGAAAAAATAATGGAACAAAATAATCTCAAAACTTTTTCGTTTTGATCTGATGTAGCATAATCGCAATTAAGCTGCCTCTTGCAATTGCTTATACAATCTGGCATTTTCATGTGCGATACATTTCTAATTTGAGCTGGCCCTTTCACTGAATCATATATCTGTAATTAAAAATTAGATTAAATATGCCTATTAAATAAAATAATAGTATAATCTAGTATCCAGGTCGTTGTTTATGAAAGAAGATTTCACCAAGTGAAATAAAAAAATTTAAAAAAAAAAAAAAATGGACGTGGCAACAATAGCAAAGTTTCAACTACTCTATTCTTTCGTGGTTACGAACCACCGATTAACCACTACTGGTACGTCTAAATATGTTAGAAACTTAAAATGAAAAAAAATGTATCAAAAGAAAGAACAAATGTAACCACAAAAAAATATTGGAAGTCTCAAAACTTTTTCGTTTTGATCTGATGTGGCATAATCGCAATTAAGCTGCCTCGGAGCTGTCTATTGCAATTACTTATACAAGCTGGTATTTTCATGTGCGATGCATTTTTAATTTCCCTGGCCCTTTCACAAGTTCTTATATCTATAATTAATTAATTAAAAACTAGGTTAAATGAGCCTATTAATTATATAACCTCCAGTGCATTGTTTAGGAAAGAAAATTTAACAAACTAAAAAAAAAAAAAAAAAACATGGTAAATAACAAAGTTTCAACTACGTGATGCTTTCGTGGTTAAGAACCGCCAATATGTCTGAATATGATAGAAACTTAAAATGAAAAAATGTATCAAAAGAAACAACAGATGTAATCAGAAAAAAATAATGGAACGAAATGGTCTCAAAACTTTTTCGTTTTGATCTGATGTGGCATAATCGCAATTAGCTGCCTCAGAGCTGTCTGTTGCAATACTTATACTTTCTGGCATTTTCATGCGCGATGCATTTTTAATTTCCCTTGCCCTTTCACAGTTCTTATATCTATAATTAATTAATTAAAAACTATAATAAAACTAGGTTAGATAAGCCTATTAATTATAATAGTATCATATCTGCCGCATTATTTAGGAAAGAAAATTTAACTAAAAAAAAAAAAAAGGATGGGGCCACAATAACACAATTTCAACTACGTGATCCTTTCGTGGTTAAGAACCACCGATTAACAACCATTGATATGTCTGAGTATTATAGTGAAATGGAAAAAAAATTTATAAAAGAAACAACAAATGTAATCAGAAAAAAATAATGGAACGAAATAGTCCTAAACATTTTCGTTTTGATCTGATGTGGCATAATCGCAATTAAACTGCCTCAGAGCTGTCTGTTGCAATTACTTATACACTCTGGCATTTTCATGCACGATGCATTTTTAATTTCCCCTGGCCCTTTCACATGATCATATATCTGTAATTAATTAATTAAAAATTGGTTTAAATAAGCCTATTAATTATATTAATTTAACATACAGAGCATTGTTTAAGAAAAGAAAATTTCACCAAGAGAAAAAAAAAAAAAAGAAGACTTTGCAACAATAAAAAGTATCAACTAAATGGTTAAGAACCACCTATTAACAACCACTGATACGTTTAAAATGGAAAAACTGTATCAAAAGAAACAACAAATGTAATCAGAAAAAATAGTGGAACGAAATGGTCTCAAAACTTTTTTCGTTTTGATCTGATGCGGCATAAATCGCAATTAAGCTGCCTCAGAGCTGTCTGTTACAATTACTTATACACTCTGGCATTTTCATGTGCGATGCATTTTTTAATTTCCCCTGGCCCTTTCGCAGGATCATATTTCGACCTACCCTTCAATTTCACCCGTCCATAACTGTGGCAGGTAATGAAATATCAAGTTCCTCAAGGGGTCGTTCCCCAACAGAGCATGCCTAAAGTTAATCGTCAGAGTTGATGTATGCAGGGTTATTTTTTTTTCCCCACTCAATTGAGGAGGCAAACCCCTTGATGATAGCCAGGGCGATGAAATTGAACGATAATTGTCGCCAAAGTCATTCACGAAATTACGTGTCCGCCTGAATAATTGCTGGCTTAAAGGTTCTTTTCGTCGTTTTAGCAATTTTCAAGAAGCTTTGAAAACGAATTCATTTGGATGGTTTTACTCGTAGATGGTATGCTTGAAAATCATTAATAATATTTTTTTTTTTTCGCCCCTTTTATATGACGTTTTTTGTATTTTAATGGGTTTTAAAGTGGGGCCGTTTTCGATCGTCAGATTGCAATAGGGAGTTGTCCAATGACTTTAAAATGTAGGTTTCGAAAGCATTTAGTTAGTCCGTAGGGTATCATTTTGTAGTTCAAACAGAAATGGAATTCCAGCTTTTAATAGTGAAAAGTAGATTTTAACCTTAAGTTGTATCGTATTATTGTGAAGGAATATCTTTACATAAGTTTTCTATTAAATGAATGCATTTAAATAAACTTCCTATTATTATTTTCAACAACAATCTACTTCTCAAATGCAACAGAAAATAAAAAGGATAAAAAAAAAATACTTTCATTGTTTATAAAATTGAGATAAAACATATGTTACAAATTTTTGCAATGTTATATAATTTTATATATTTTTGCAACTATATTTTGCAATATTATAAATTTTTTGCAAAATTATATTGCAATTTTATAATGTTGTCAATACAAATTAAGTTTAAATAAAAGTTTTTGATAAGTTTTAAATTTAAGTTTTTGATATAAATGTTGTAGAATATATGTTTGGATCATATTTTTAAATGTAATCTAATATCAAATTCTGTAATAAATTGGAATTTTCAATTTAATAAGGCCAATTCAATTCACCAATTCTCAACCCTCACCACATTATTATTCATTTGTGCTTACTTTTTTTCAAAATAAATTTTCGTAATTCAAAATACAGAATAATTATTCAAAAAAAAAAAAAAAAAAAAAAGTTGCTGGAATGTTGCTCATTTTGATTATTTTTTTTATATCAGCATATATCATTTTACTTCAAAAATAATTAATACGCGAAGCACATTCATTTTATTTCTTTGTATCATTTATTATGAAATTCTTCATTCAAAGTGCAGAACAGCAAAGAAAATAATAAACAATAGAGGTAAAAGCAGAAAAGATGTTATTGATGATGCAAATTTTATTCTTAAACACTTTTTTTTTTTCTCTTAACCTACGACAATTTTTCATTCACGGTGAAATACCAAAAATATTTAATGAAAAAGGTAGCTAAACTACAGTTAGGAAGATTCAAAATTATTTGCATTTCATTTCTTTGTGAGGAATTTAATCTTTTATACACCATAGGGAGTGCATTGAAGTTCTTCAACCTATAGCATCAAACTATTTCTTATTTATTTTGCTATATATGCATTTATTTTATTTTTTATATTGCATAATACATGCCTTTTAATAGAATAGCTATTCTTTAAGTCATAAAATAATACTAAAAGTAGAATTGACGGAATGCTAAAAAAAAAAAATAGTGTTTTGTGTAAAATCCTTCAGATTTTATTCACATAAATAATTAAATTGTTTTCTTAGTATCTGAATAATAATTTATACAAGCTTGTTTTAGTAGGAATATATTTTATTAATGAAGCAAATTTTATTTGTAAACTTTTTTTTTCCCTCTTAGGCTATGACAACTTTCCATTCACTGCAAAATATCAAAAATATTTAATGAAAAATGTAGCTAAACTACAGTTAGGAATATTCAAAATTATTTGCATTTCATTTTTTTGTGAGAAATTTAATCTTTTAGCCACCGTAGAAGTTTGAAGGAGTTGAAGAACTTCAATTCAACTTCAATAGAAGTTCAACATCAACTTATCTCATCAATCTATTTATTGTTTCTTTTAATATATATATTTATTAATTATATTTTTATATTGCATAATACTTTCCTTTTAGTACAAGGCCTACAATTTACAATATGCATTCATTTTGTTTTTTTTTATTGCATAATACATTCTTTTTTAGTACAACTACAATTTACAATAGCTGCAATAATAGCTATTACAATTAATTTACAATAGCTATTACAATTAATTTACAATAGCTGCAATTACAATAGCTATTACAATTATTTACAATAGCTATTACAATTAATTTACAATAGCTATTACAATTAATTTACAATAGCTATTACAATATCTTTACAATAGCTATTACAATATAATTAGCTATTAAAATATATTACAATAGCTATTACAATATAGTTACAATAGCTATTCAATATATTTACAATATTCTTTAATTCAAAAATAATACTGATAGTACTGTATACTACTAGCTACTAATACTAGTGTAGTATTAATCATAGGATGCTAAAGTAGAATTGATGAAATTCAATAAAAAAATAGTCTTTTATGTAAGATCCTTCTGATTTTATTGATATAAATAATTTTCTTACTATTTGAATATTAAAATAATTTATTTGAGGTATTATTTTGCCTCAGAAAACCTTGTCATTATACAAGCTTGTTTTATGATCAAAGCTTTATGGTAGATGAATATACAGTTTCGAAAAGAATACTAATAACTTTATTAAGGCTTTTTCTTTTGAATACAATACTTTTACGAAGTTTTGTATCGAATACAAATCCTTTCAAATGCTTCCTTTCACATTTCAGTTGCACCATTTATAACTGGATCTGAAATCACTTCAGGTTTACAGCTAGTAAGAGAATAACGCGTAACCTTGGAAACAACAACAACAAAAAAATCATTTAGAACGAGTATTGTAATATGACTAATTCGAGTAATTTAAATTACAATATTTCACCTTGTTTCTGACAAGTACGACAAAGCTAATTGTTATTACCATTGTGGGTTCCTTTTTAAATGGCGTAAATCCCACTCAGAAGCTTCTTAATAAAGTTGGCGAAACCAGTACGCGTTAATTGGTTTTCCTCAGCCTGAAAAAAAGAAAGTTGTCACATGTGAAGATAATAAATTATGCTAAATCTTGTTTTGCTTGTGTCCCTTTTGCCATTTCGAAGTAGGTCCCTTTAAAGTTGTCCACTTAAAATTCGTGTTTGCGCTGTCTTTTTTAATTTGACTTTTCTTAAGTGTGTGCTCTCGCGTTTCATAAGATCTGCTTCAGAGAAAGCAAATACAATCACTTACGCATGAAATTAATTTAGATTTACGCAGAAGAAAAAAAAAAAAATCTAGGCATATTTTATTGTATATAATTGCGGCAATTTACTGTTTTCACTCCCCTGTTGGTGTTTATTTCCCTCGACTAATTTCTTAATCTTTGAGAGAAAAATTTGGGGATAATTGTCAGAGAGAAAATAAACTGTCCAATAGACCCATGCCTTCACTCGAAAACGATTATGCAACTGTTCTGGTGTGAGACATAATTAAATAATGGTATTTTAGTTTTTATTTGGATTAGAAAGAATATGATTATGTCCCTTAAAGTGTAAATTTTTTTATTTTCTTCATAATTTGTTTCAACTTGATACTTCTTTACAAAGTTTGTTTTTGAATATGTTCTTCATTGGTGCAATGGACCCATGGTGGGCCAAGGTCGTCTGTCTAGTGGCATATTCCAAACATGAGATGTTTTTATTTTTACAGGATAGAATTATCAGCCTTACGCGCAACAGTCATATTAGACCGATAAATACTGTTTAAAATGAATTCTGAACCACTACAAACATCTATGGCCTCCCCTGGGCACCGAGCACCAGAGCTCAAGTCACCCAGCCATCAATCGTCAACGCCCGTCCATTTGTGGCACATATAAGTGGAATATAAAGCCCACTGATGTTAAAAAAATATTCATAAAATTATGTTTACATTATTATCACGAATCAGTATTTGGATTGCATTTGACTTGACTTGACTTGAGTAAGTGCTTTGAGATTTATTTCGATTCCAGTACATGTAACTCCATTCAATGGAAACGATTTCTAAAGATTCATATCTCTATTTTCTCCGATATCTCTTTCAAAAACTTTTCTCGTTTATATTCTAGCACTCGTAGCAGACGAACGG
This sequence comes from Caerostris extrusa, assembly GCA_021605095.1. NCBI lineage: Eukaryota > Metazoa > Arthropoda > Arachnida > Araneae > Araneidae > Caerostris > Caerostris extrusa. The sequence continues at coordinate 16,566 of BPLR01015475.1, read as the reverse complement.
ATTAAATGCATCCAAAAGGGCACAGAAAGTTTCTCTAATTACAAGGGTCAAAGGCAACAGTCGCTTTTGCAGGGCAACTGTTTGTCATTCAAGGACTTCGGGTTCCATGGTAAAGAGGGGGAAAGATAGCAAGCACACCGAAATTCATGAAAGAAAGAAGGGGGAGAGGGGGTGGAAACCGAACATCCAGCAATTTCCTCTCCTTTTCACGAGAAGTCTCGTCTGTCATCTCAGAACCACCAGCGGAGTTCCAGAGCTTTAATGGGGCGTCGTAAATTTGGGGCAACTTTTAAGGTTATGGCATGCGTGCTTTGCGAAGAGAGGGATTCAAGAAGTAAAATATGGCAAGGCACCTGTCAGCGGTTTGCTTGCTGGCATTGGACCCCTTTTATTTTGTTTTGTGGGTCCCGTTAGGGTTTGTATGTATTGGCTTTTATTATTTCAATCTCTAAGGGTTGAATAACGGAAGGAAGTGAGGTGAATCATACCTCTTTTTTTTTTACTACATGAGGTTGAGTCAGAATTTAGGAGCATTTAGATAACAAAGAGATTGTATTAAGTTAGGCTCATGATTTACTTGCTTGTTACATTTTGTTAGAACCTTTCATCTTTGAGTTACGCACAGTATTTTCTGCTTTGTGTTTATTGCTCAATTTGAGTTAATATAGAATGTGTGCAAGTATTAAATAAGTTGAGGTTATGTCATGCATGCAACAAGGAGCAATATTTATGTTAGTGCCGTACAGAAATTAACAATTTATTGTAATAAAATTGCTAATTGTTAATTATAACATTTTATTTTCTTTATTTAATTCATTCATTTATTTATTTTCTTGGTATGAACCTTTTATTTTGTTTTGTGGGTCCCGTTAGGACTTGTATGTATTTGGCTTTTATTATTTCAATCTCTAAGAGTTGAATAACGGAAGGAAGTAAGGTGAATCATACCCTTTTTTTTTTTTACTGTATGAGTTGAATCAGAATTTAGGAGCATTTAGATAACAAAGGGATTGTATTAAGTTAGGCTCATGATTTACTTGCTTGTTACATTTTGTTAAAAACCTTCATCTTTGTTACGCACGGTATTTCCTGTTTTCACGGGCAAGCATTAAATAAGTTGGGTAATATTTTTGTTAGTTGCCTTCCTTTTCAGAACCTTTTGTATGTATATTGTGATTTTGTTTCCTTTTTGTATGAACTCTTTTTTCTCACTACAGAAATTAACAAGTTATTGTAATAAATTGTTAATTGTGAATCGTAACAATTTATTTATAATAATTATTTATATATGTAAGTAATTTGGATATAATGGTGGCCCAAGACATGGGGAATGGAGTAAAAACGCACAAAAAATAATAAAAAAAAGAAAGAAAGAAAGAAACTTTTTAAAGCCGTTTTTATTGTGAAACATACGGGTAAACGTTCATACGTTGTAAAACATATGCAAAATTTTTAAAAATTATGCAATGATTTTTTTTATACTTATCGAAAATGTTTATAAAAAATTATTAACCGGAAACGATCAGAATTTAAGATAAAAATTAGACATTGAAAAATTAAACTAGCATTTTTGGAAAGTTTAGTTTTAATTTTTGAATAATAAAAGATCACTTAACGTTGAATTAAAATTAAGTGGAAAAATTAATTTTTTAATTATTTTTAAATGAAATCATTAATTTGACAAGCTGATGCTGAAAAGCAACATTCTATCTTGCTTGATTTTATACTTAAATAATTAAAATAAATAAATTCCAAATTGAAAATAGTGGTAAATAATTCCAAATAGAAGATATTGGTATAAAATTCACAATTTTAATTGATTTTAAAACATTTAATGTGCTATTCGCTATTTTTAAATTATTTAATTCGCTTAAATAATTTTTTATCATTTAATTCGCTATTTTTAAAACATTTTAATGTGTTTTAAAACTGGAAGAACCTTGAAAATGATTATGTAACTAGAAAACATCACGTCATAAAATACATAATTTAAAACGATTAATGATTCATGATAAAAATACTCGAGGTTTTTATATATTTTTAATTAAATTAAATATTAGTTTTAAGTCAGACTGTTGTTAAACTAAAATTTAATTAAATATTATATTCTCTGCAACATTAATAAATAATATATTTATTTAAACTCGTGACTTTAAAAGAAATTATTTGATCTCATTAAAAAATTTCATCTTAAAAAAATTTTTTTAAAAATAATAATTGTTAATCTTTTTAGCCAAGCAAAATTTCAAGTGAGAATTTTTTTGATTAATTGCAAGAATTTAATTTTTTTTTTTTTTTGCGTGTAAGTATTTTCAAATGTGTAAATGATGAATTTAATATCCTGAAATCTATCATTAATATCTTCTTTTCATTTGGAGAACTAATTTATCTTCTGTAGTAACTCACTTTTTCTGATGAAAAAAAATTATTTATCTTGTGATAAACAGAAAAAAAAAAAAAGAAATGAACCAGTCTTTGACTTGGAAGAAAATCATTAATTAAAATATTTCGTTCTAATGGTTTCACTGAAATACCTCTTGTCATGTAAAAGATAATTCTGTGCTATTAAGTAAATACCTTTTAGGATAAAAACTATTAAAAATGTTAATTGGAAATATAGAAAAAAATTTTCACTTCCTTTTACATCCATTGAAAGCAGAATTTTTAAATTAATATTTGATAAATAATTCCAAATTGAAAATAGTGGTAAATAGTTCCAAATTGAAGATATTGGTATAAAATTCACAATTTTAATTGATTTTAAATGTTTACATAATAATGTCCATTCATAAATTAAACAAATTCTCACTTTATAAATAGAAAACTATCTCAGAATGAAAAAGCAACATAAAATAAACAAGCTACAGTTTTAAATCATCTAAATGGTCATTTAAATTCTTTCATAATTATAGATGTTTTAATCTTTGCTATATTTTAGAATTTTAAAAAAATCTGTCTCTTAAAAGTAAATTAAAATATTTTATAAGTAAACAATTACATTTTCTATAAATAGAAATTTTTTTTATTTCTGTTTATTCTTAAATTGTGTAGTAAATACATTTACAAAAAAAAAAAAAAAAAAAATTAATTAGTAATAAATTTTAAAAAGTAAATTAATTAAAGTTAATATAATTAGTAATAAAGCTGATAATAATTAGTAATAGTTTATAAAGGTAGTGTTAGTTGTTACATTATTTGTGGTTATCAGTGTGAGAGATTACTAAGAATCGATTTGTTATTATAAATTTACAACAAACTTATAAAAATCGATCACAATATTTGTATCGTTTTTAAATACAATACGAACATGTCTTACCTCAATTAAAGCAATATTTTTCAGAAATAAAGTAGGAAATTCGAATTAAACTGGTACGTGCAGGAAAAAAAAAAAAAAAAAGATAGGAGAAAAATATCTTGAGGACTTAAAAATCTTTCTTCAAATCAAAGTAAAAAAAAAAAAAAAATTTTTTTTTAATTAAACCCTTAAAAGAAAAAGAATAATTTACTTAGTAGTGATTCTATAAAATGTATAGATAATATCACAGGAGATTCTTGTTAATACTGAAGATGCGTCGAATATCACACTAATGTATTTTTATGTTTAATTTCGTATCAACGTGACATCTACATTTGAGTCAAAATATCATTATGTTTTTTTTTTATCAGGAAAATTTTGGAAAATATTTTTACTTTAACATGTGTGTTTGCATTGAAAAACACTTAAAAGTATATTACAAACTTAATATAAATATTTTTTTATAACTTAGACATTTCTTTTAAAAAAGTGACAATGATTTTATTGTTAAATTACAATGCTTTTATTATATTAATTAAATATTTTCATTTTTTTCACGCTTATGATACTTGAGTTCGTTTGATCCATTGATTTTTTTTTTCTTCTAGTACACATAACAATTAGAACCTGACAAATGCAGTCGTAGTAAACATAGTGGGAACATTTATGTAGTTGAATTATTTACTATAAATGTCAATTTTTAATAGTGAATAATACAAGCTGATATTCATCAAGTAATAATGGCTATCTTTTAAATAGCGATTAAAATGCACTTACGGTTCTATTCTCTGAAAGTTTAAGGTAAAAGAAACGTAATTCCTTTCCACTAAATGGCTATGGTACAAAAAGAGTGTTAATGCCTCCGTAATTGCTAAATGAACATTTCTGGAGCGTGAAGTAGCAATTTGAGACGTTAAACCAGGTAATCACCTGTTCAGAAATTACCCACGTAATTACTAACTTCAGTGGATAAAAGTTGTCACGGACCCGTCCTGAGAAACAGAAATTTTAGCACTGAGTTCTGGGTAAAAGTCAGTGGCATTCCATTATGGACACTTATTGGAAGCTATAAATTTAGCTATAAAATGGTGTACTTACTTATTTATCGGAAGTATCTAATGCAAATTGGTATGAGGGACTGTCATTGGATGACTGAAACATATCATATTAAGATTATAAGTTGTGCAATCATAATAAAATTAATAAAGAGTGTTTTTTTAGATTAATAATGAGTTTTTGTATTAATATTGCAATGAATAACTAACTATAGTTGAATCTGTGATCTTTGTACATTTCAACATCAGCTAGGCAAAAGTTTTCTACTGAAAACAAAAAATATGATATATCAACACACACACAATATTATATATATATTGTGTGCGTGTGTTGATACCAATTTATTTTTATTTTTAATAGCAATATATACATTATATATATATATATATATATATATATATATATATATATATATATATATATATATATATATATACATGAATTCATATTATATATTATATAATTTTCAAAGGTTTAGGTGAAATTAGAAAATTTGTGACTGCAAAATTCCTATTCATTAGAATTTAAAGAAATATGCGAAAAGCTTTAATTAAAGAGTGTTTCATATATTAGGCACAAAAGAAATACGATTGGCTTATATACTTTCTTCAAAAAATAACATAATATTTGAATTCAGTGTATAATTGTCGTCAATATGAAGTGCGATCAACCTTTAACAAATGTACGTTATGGGAAAAGATGGAAATTGTAGTGATTTAAAAATTTTCTTTTATATAAACTTTATTTATTTCATTCGGTATATTTGTTCCAATTAATGGCCGACTTGCTGTCTAACGTTTACAAAACTTAAACGACGAAAAGCACTTTAACTACTTGAAAGGCTTTTTTAAAATTTTTTAAAAATAGATGTTCTTCCAGTATATATCAATTTGTTAACTAATAATATTGAAGTATAATTATATTATGTTTCGGTTTAAATTAAATATAAAAAAAAATTTAGTCTATCATTCAGATTAAAATGTATTGCTAGTAGTTGCGTGACACCGAGCCTAACGTGACTTCAAGAATAAAAATAGTAATTAGCTATAAATACTTAATCGGCTTATACATAAGATAACATTTATTTTTTAACATCATGGAATGGTTTTAGAAACATTGCATACATCATCATTCATATTTTAGTAGTTGCGCTAGAGTTTTAAAAGAAAATTGTTGTATATTCATTTTTGAAGTATTCATTTGCATTTAAATAATTAACGAACATATGCTTTTAAATCAATCCTGTAAATAATTTAGTAAAAATAATCGTTAAGTTCTTTAAAATCTTTAAAAAAAACAGTGCCCTTTTTTTTTTTCTTAAAAATAACTGCATTTTAGAAGTAGAGTTGCTGAATGGGTATTATTGGTAAAGTTTACAATAATCAATCTGACTTTCAAATATATTAATAATTCATTCTAAGTCATTTTTAGAGTTTATAAAAGTTTCATCATTTCCTTGAAATAAAGTAAATGAGAATATATCTTTTTTATAAAAATTTAAATATTTTTTCAAAATTCTGAAAGAAAATTAATTAATCATTTTTTAATGTTTTAGGAATATACTTTCACCTAAATGTTTCGCTACAAAATCTGGCTGAATGATGACCAATTGGCTAGCGCTGTGGCATTTAGTACTACCATGCTTCAGGTTCGAATTCTGGTGATTGCATGGATGTTAGTGGTTCGAAATTCATAGCTCAGTTCTTTAAACGGTTGGTCGGTTTAATTAGCCTAAAGTGTGCAAAAATATCACCAAAGAGCGACAAACCAAACCTACAAAATTTGTTAGCTTATTCAGAAACTTATTAAGACGGTAATCCCACGAGTAATCTACATATGGATAAAGAGAAAGGTTCAGCCTCTGTTGTCATGGAGTCTGACTGGCTCCGTGTCGCTGAAAAGGAGAGCAGTGGACTAACTATCATAACTGGGAGAAAACCCAGAAAAGTCCCACTAGGTAATCCGACCAACGAGGAAAGATGCTGAGCATCGAGTCTCCTCTTTATTTGAAACAGTTTCTACAACATAGCCGCCAGTTGATTGAACCTTAGCCCTAATGCACACCATCGGCTCACGTTACCCCCGAGCCACGAGTCGGGCGGCATCTGATTGTTATAACGCTTGGCTGGAATCTTATATATATATATATATATATATATAATATATAATGATATGCAAAAAGTAAAAACGAAATATTTGAAAAATGTATGTGTCTAATAATTTTTTTCAATAAAGAATACTTAACTAACATAATTTAAAATCCTGATTTTTGTTCATGTCTGACGACTGGCACTTTTATGAGGCAAAACAAAGTTTTGCCAATTTATTCAAATTTCCTTGACTTGTCTTTTTTTTTTTATCTCTAAGAGTACTTTTATATATCTTCGATGTAAAATGTCAAAGCCTTAACATGACGGTAAGTTTTGTTTATATTTTGGAAAAGAGCTTTGAAATTTTTTAAATATTTCAAAATGCACATTTTTTTCATATATATGCTTTGGCTATATATGAAAAAAATATGTTATTGGCTGAGTATGCTATGGCTATATATGCTATTAGCTGAAATCCTCCTCCTAAAATATTGAAAAAAAAAGTATCAATTAGTTTTCTTTCTGAATTTATCAAAAACATTTAAATTTTTAATAAAAAAAATGTTTTCATTTACTTTATTTCAAGGAAATGATGCAACATTTTAAAAGCTCGCAAAATGAACTAGAACGATGTAAAAAAAATCATTATGTAATTACTTAAATTTAAATGTAAACATATTGCACAAATACAAGAAAAAGTAATGCAAATTACTAAAAATGCCACCATGAAATTAATTTTAATTATCATAACTAGTATAGTTTAAATAAAATGCTAGTTAATTCTTATTAATTATATTATTAATAATTTATTATTATTAATGCTTATCAATTATTCTATTTTAAGCTAACAATTAGATTTATAAATAAATTTATTCATCTAAACAGAAAGGCAAGGTAAAAAAGAGACAACAATGATAAAGTAGAAATAAATGTATTGAATCGTCTATTTTATTCGTTAGGTTTAAAATTTTCAAACTGAATAAACAAATCGCCATTAGAGAAATATTTATATTCTGAAAGTTCCACTTCAAAAGTTATCCGTTTCAAAATTTCACATACTGCAGCAGTTATTGTTTTCATATCGACTCCTTACCTCTCATATTCGTATCGATATTTACGTTGGTGTTTTCATAAGACATATACTTTTGCGTATTGAGTAAATGCAATTATTATTTTAATAGAATTGTTGTTTGTAAAGTCGTATACAAATATGGAAAACCTATTTCCAGCATATGTTCATTACATGAGGTGCATGCATGGAAGCTACCAGAAATTCCATATCGTTTTCTTTATCAACGTTGACACGTTTCACTATGCTCCAGCAAGCCCTCATGGCTCAATGGGTTGAATCAAGTTGAATGAAGCATCCTAGATCGTGCCAAAGATACTGTTTGCTTATTGCTTCCTCATCAAATTGCTTCCATGGAAATGCCAGGGATTTTATCGATTGCAACTACAAATGCACCGCTTTTAAAATTTATTTACGATAATGAAAGCAATGTATCAAATGCATGTACTCTATTCTGAGTTGGTTCATCTATGTATATTCGTTTTTTGGTGTTTTTACTATGTAAAAATTCTGTTTTGATTGCTTTGATGAATACGGAAAGAAATCACAGATGCCTTTTAAGCAGAAAATGTATTCTGAACGTAAATGATAAATGCAAATTTACTGTCAGGTTGCATTATGACAGACTTTTGGTATGAGTAAATGTATGTATAAATATAGATTAAAAGGAACTCAATTTTAAAAGCTTTTTAAAATAAAAAATATATAAAGTAACTTTCTGTATCAACTTTTTCTATTTTCTTTTGCTGTAGGGTTCATGTTTATTTGTCGTCATTTTAATCAAAATGTATTTGTTTGGATGTTGTTAAGTATGTTTACTTTAAAACCTCAATTAGTATCTTTAATTAATTAAACTTCGGTATCAGGTAGATGTTAAGAATAAAAAGTATATCTTTCTTAAACCTTAAAACAGGTACTAAGTACTTCTTTTGCAAGTTTAATGATTAAAAAATTGCTTTAATGTAATATTAATAACAGAGAAATCTCTTTTGAAAAAGATGAATACTTTTTTGCCTTTTAAGCTGAAAATGTATTATCTATGTAATTGATAAATGCAAATTTACTGTCAGGTTGCATTATGATAGACTTTTGGTAGGAGTAAATATATATATAAATTTGGATTAAATGGAACTCAATGTCAAGAAGTTTTAAAAATAAAAAATATAAAATTAATATTAAGTAACTTTGTGCATCAGCTTTTACAATTTTCTTTTGATGCAGGGTTCATTTCGTTTATATTTTTAGTGAAATTAAAATGTATTTGTGTGGTATTGTTAAGTAAGTTTACTCAATTAATCAATATATTTAAATTTCGATATAAAGGTAGATGCTTAGAATAAAAACTATATCCTTCTTAATCATCAAAAGTCAGGCACTACGTACTCCTTTTGTAAGTTTAATGCTTAAAAAATTGCTTTAAGGTAATATTAATAACAGAAAATCTTTTTTGAAAAAGGTATTTATTTTGCACTGAATTAATTTAGTTTAATCATTAATCTTATTATTATAAATCAATAATTATGAATGTAAGCATTTTGACTTCAAATAAATTATCAATATATTATGAATGTAAAATAATTTTTTTTTAAAAACAAAATCTATTTATTTATTATTATCTTACACGTATATGAATGCAATTCTATTTGAATGAAAATTTTCAGCTTGTATAGAAATAATTCTCAAATTTATAAAAATATACTTTACTTTGTGTAATATAGTCTTTTTATATTGAGTCTTTATTTTTCGTTTTGAATTTTAAATGAACAAAATTTCATCTATTTAAATTAAATTAAGTTAAATGTTAATTATTATTTCTAGAATTAAAGTTTTCCATTATTATATTTATGTGCTTAAACATTTAATAAAATGTTGGTCTTTGTTATATTAAAATTTATATTATAATAAAAAAATCAGATTTATATTCGATATAATTGTTATTTAATATATTCTATAATTTTCAAATATTGCATCAGTAAGAATTCAGTGCAACTTCTATAATTCATTCATTTCCTTTTGAACTCTACGTAGAATGAAATTATGACAAATGAATAAACTTCAACGTAATACAAATAGATATTGTAACATTCAAATTGGTTTGTTAAAAATTAGTTTTTCCGCATAACAATTTATACTGTAATGATAAACAAAAATGTAGTTTAGATTAAATATAAGTACAATTGATCTAATTCTATAATTTCTAAATATTTATTATTAGAATAAATTAAATGTCATATTTTAGTCCTATATTGACTGTTAAATTCATGAGTCATTAAAGTGTATTATTATATTTAAGGATAATCAATCACATTTGCTGGTAATTTTTTGGGTGCAAAAATATTGGCTCATCAATCATTGGATTGCTCAATCCTTCATGTTGAGTGTTAAGAATTAATCATATTATAACAATTTTATTGTATATATGATAAAACAAATATAGGTTCGCATTGAATAGCAACTGAATACGTTAATTTAAAATGGTGCATATATGACGTAAATACATTGTAATAACTTTATAATATAATCCTTTTTCTTTTCTAGTGCATTCACTATAGAATTAATGACACAATGAATAAATTCCATTTTAAGTATCAAAAAAAAATATTGGTTTTGTTACATTAAAATTAGCTTACCGAACAGTTTTCGAATTTATATCTTTTGGTGGTGAATATGATGGACCTCGCATTCACTTATATAGGCCATGAAGCAGTGATGGGCAAGCATTTGGGAGTAATTGTCTTCTATTTTTGTTTCACGTATGACGGAAAACTCCAGAAAACTTTAACGATGCAGCCTGATTATCGATATAAATGTTTTAATGACACATTAACAATTGCCGCTGAATTTTTCCGCTACTGAAAATAGTGATGGATTTAAAGCGGATTAAATTTGAGCCCTTATACGAGATTTCTGAGTATGTTACCACTAAACTATGATCCATACTTTCTAACTCTATGAAACTATTTGCCTAAATTTGGTTCTTTAATTTACATAAATTTATATTATTTAGATAAAAACAAATCTAAATTTGTTAAGTAGAACTCATATTAATTTATTCTATAATTATCAAATTTTATATCATTAACTAACTCAGCATAATGCTTATATGGTTTCTTTTCCAGTTTAAAAGTCCCATCCTAATGGTTCGTAGAGCGTTGTGAGGGCATTGTTACTTTTTTTTTTTTACATTCAAGTTAGTCACGCTATACACTCTTGTAATTTTGGTTTTAAGTGAGACGTGTGGAATGGGCTTGCCTTAAGTGGAATTCTTTATATACACTCCACTGCAAATGTTTGCCACCTGCCTTTTTCAAAAATTATTTCATTTGAAAGTAACAAATGGTGGTCCCAAATTTGACTGGATTAAGTAGAACTTATGTTGATTTAATTCTATAATTTTCAAATCTTGCCTCATTAAATAACTCAGCATAATGTATTTTGAAGAAAAAAATCTTTATTTAAAACATTAGTCACTCAAAAGAGTACTCTTGAGTCATCAATTGCGCAATCATGTAAAAGAAAAGGATTATTACAAATAACTATAAGTTTTATATGCGAACTAGTTCCACGTAATTTTTTTTACATATGTAGATCACAAATACTCCATCAATGGAATGAATATTGGGAGGAATTGGATGGGTAACTAACTTATATTTGAATGTCTTTTGGTGAAAAAAATTGAATGTTTACTAATCGAGGTTTTCTCGCTTTTTGAAAGCAGGATGATAATTCACATCTTTGCAGAGTTCAAATAATTGCACAATAGCTACTTTAACAGGTGGCAGTGAATCAAACTACTAAATTATATTTTGGATAACAGAAAGAATTGGTATTCGCTATATTAAAATAGTTTTGTTACGTATTAGCCTTAGATATATTGAAAATTTTACTCTCATTATAACCATGGTCTATATTTAAATTAAATAAATTTATTACTATCCTTATTTAATAATTTCAAACATTTGCATCATTTGAATGGACTCAACGCATTATTAACCTTCAAATAATCCTTTCCTTTTCAATTTCACTGATAGTTAAATTAGAGGCTCAAAAAGAGTAAACTTCCACAATTCAGTAACCATGGGATATTTAATACATCCCATCCTCACCTGTGGCTTTCCTCCACTACTATCAGTAATCAATCTGCAGAACTATAAAAGCAGGAATTCGCAAAATTTCAATACCGCGTATTAGGACCGGGAAAGGGGGATGGCGTATTCACCAGAAAATGCTGCGCGTTTGACGTTTTCTGTTATTCCCTAGCAATGCCTTTGATGTAGAGCGGCTGGTGGTTTCTGGCGGCAACATCAAATGGTGCTGCTACTGTTTCGCTGGAATGAGCCGAAAGATAACGAGATAAAAATCAATCCTCAACCATTTTCTGTTTCAGCAACCAAAAGATATTTTCTTTTCTTATGATTGCATCACTAAATGCCTTTAAAGATATGCATGTGCGAAAATATACAATCAGTTGAAGATTGAAAAGTGTGGGGGAAAAGTCATTTTTAGAAGAACACCATAATGCATTAACTTGTTAATTTTAATTAACACAATCCAAATATTAATTTATTTTCCTTCATTTTATTAATTAAAAAAAAACTACTCATAAAAAAACTACGCTAAAAAAATTTAATGATTTTTCTATATTTCATTGTATTGAAAGACTATTTAAAAGTAGCGAGCAGAATTTCAAATATATTTGATTTTGAAATTTATATTCAACAATATTTCTTATAATCATTTTAAAAAGAAAATCATAATGTATTAACTTATTACTTTTGATTAACACATTCAGTATGTTAGTGTCTTTTCCTTGATTCTATTTATTAAAAAAAACTGCGCAAAAAAAAATTTAATCATTTTTCTATATTTTATCGTATTGAAAGACTACTTACAGATAGCAGAAGTTCAAATACATTGATTTTGAAATTTATATTCAACAATATTTCTTAAATCAATGTCTTTAATTTAATTGTATTATAATTTTTTAATCAAATAAATTTTAAACAGAAATTTTCTGCAAAAACCTTAAATTGGACTGTATAAATTTCTCTAATATAATACTGCTATTAAAAATTAGAATTATACAGAAAAAAATAATGTGCAAATTTAATTTATTTTTTTCTTTTATTATTTCATTTGAAGTATACCACCATTGTAATAAACAAATTTTTTTCATGTGGAAACATTTGCCATATTCTGATGGCATACTTCATTAGGATATATTAAATAATACTGAAAGAACAATTTGTGATAACAAAATTATGAACAATTGTGAATTAACAAGATTAACAAGATCAATCACAAAATCAACAATAACAATTAACAAGATTGTGAACAACAAGATAACTAGAACATTTTGTGCACGAAATTGAGCTGTCTCATTTATTACAAATACAATCTATTTTTTGCTGAGCTATTAACAAGGGTTTATTCTAAGAACACTAGATTTTGAAGACAAAGTATGGCAGTGGTGATCTAACTGTGCATCAGTTATTTTATCACTAAATAAGATAAATGTACGAATATCAGAAATTAAAAAAATGTTTAAATAATAAAACTAAATTTTACAAATTACGATTTCAATATACAAGATTTTGTATTACCATTTCGGTAATTTTTAATTTAAAATATATCAGAGTGTTCAAAAGTATAAACAAGTAAGTAAAAGACTTCAGAATTTTCACGCTCCTTGCATTTAAATAAAGTTTCATTTTAGAACTGTGCAATTCTCCAGGGAAGGGCAGAATAATGACTAGGGTGGTTGAAAATTTCAGGAGCTTGAAATACTTAACCAGTTCCACTCTACAGGGTCTCTAAGGAGTCGTTTAGAAAGACTGTCATTCATTAGGGGTTGACAGTGATTGATGTGTGTTTTTTGTGCGTTGTATTTCAGTAGTCAACAATGCTATATTGTAACTTCTGATTTACACAGTTGTACATTTTTGTTTAATATTACCGTTCCTGTCTACAATGTTTTACTATTGTGCAATTTTTGTATTTTTCCAAAAATTTTTCTGTTTTAATAGCATTAAATATTGAATAGCCAACGGCCATACCATGCTGAATATACCGGTTCTCGTTAGATCACCGAAGTCAAGCATCATTGGGCGCAGTCAGTACTTGGGTGGGGGACCACCTGGGAACACCGCGTGCTGTTGGCATTCACACATTTGGGACCTGAATGGCCGAGTGTCTAGCGCTCTGGCGCTCGGTGCCACAGGTTTCGGGTTCGATTCCCGACGGTGCCATGGATGTTTGTAGTGGTTCGGAATCCACTTTAAGGCGTATGTCCCGGTCTCCTATGACTGTAAGAGCGTCACTGAGCCAAAAGTCAGACTTCTACCTACGGGTGCTCCATCACAACAGAAGCTGCTTCCTTCCCCTTCAATCATGAGTACGTATGGGCTCGTGAAGCGGCCAGCCAAGTGGGATAAGAAACAACAACAACAAATATTGAATATGTTTATTTAGTGTACAGTGATTGATGCTTTTTTTTGTGCGGTGTATTTCAGTAGTCGACAAAACCATATTGCAACTTCTGATTTACACAGTTGTACATTTTTTGTTCAATATTACTACTCCCATTCTCAATGTTTTACTATTGTGCAATTTTGTGTATTTTTACAAACTTTTCTGCTTTAGTAATATTAAATATATTTACTTAATATTTTATTCTTTATTTTTCAATTTAATTTAAATATATTTTATTTTATATAAAGCAATAATACGATCACACTAAAGAGCAAAATAAACGCAATAAAATTTTTCGATAAAACTTTAATTAGAAATGAATGAATATTTTCAATATTTCAATGTAACTTTATAGATATTCTCAATAATTATTAAATTATCCGTTGTAGAAATAAATGATAGATTTTAAATAAAATTATGTTAACATTCTAAATGCTAAATTATTAATAAGGAACAAGTCAATGTGATTAAACAAATCCGTTAAAAGGAATGTGATAAAATCATAAACTATAAAAAATTAACACAAAATTACTCACAAAATAGTTATTTGAGTAATGAAACCCAACACAAAAGATTCCTTTATATACTGAAAAAACGCAATAATTTATTTAAAATTAATAGATTTCATCAACATAATTAATATTATCGATAAAACTTTATATAGAGTGAATAATTATTTTAAATATTTTAACACAAATTATAGATAATTACATTGATTACTATTAGGCTATTAATTTCTCAAATATCAAAAAAATTAATTAATAATCATGCTATCAGTTTAATTGCAAAACTTATAATTAGCAACTAGTCAATATTTTTAACTAAATCCACTGAAAACGGCAAGATAAAATCATAACTTATAAAAAATTAAAACAAACTTACTCAAAATAATCAAAATGATTAATGTTTAACATTGAAGTTTACTTTATAGGCAATTATTTATATTATATTTTAATTAAAAATCGTTTCTACAAATATATTCTTTATAAGCATCTACATTATGTTTGAAATAAATTTATTAGTTATGTTAATTTTAATATTAATTTATAATGTCAAAATATAAAAAATTATCATTTTTAACATTAATTTTATTTTTGGAAACAAATAAAAAATAAAATATTTTTTAAATGGGATTATTTATTAATCAAGAAATTAATAAATATTATTGTTTTAAAAACCCTCCCTATATTTTATGCAAATCTTGAAACTCATGTTACAAAAGTTCGTAATTATTATTATTATTATTATTATTTTTTTATAACGTCTTATCACATATAATGCATGCTCATATTTATCCATGATATGAACAGATTTAGTTATAAAACATATCTTTCGTTGCATTTGAGAATCATTGAGAAATACACAAAATCTTTGATTTAAGATATTCGCTGTTGTCTGGCAAGCAGACTACCCCTACCTAGAGACTAGTCATTAAAATCTTATTAATCAACATAATCAATATTATTGATAAAACTTTTATATAAGAGTGAATAATTATTTTAAATATTTTAAAAAGCCAAATTATAGATATTTTCATTAATTACTATTAGGTTATTAATTTCAAAAATCAAAAAAAAAAAAAATTAATTAATAATCATATTAACATTTTATTTGGAAAATTGTCAATAAGAAACTTAGTCAATATCTCTAACTAAATCCGCTAAAAATGATATGGTAAAATCACAGCTTACAGAAATTAAAAATAAAATTACTCGTAAAATAGTCGTGAAAGCTTCCTTTTATAGAAACACGTAATGTCTTATATATATATTTAATTAAATTTAAAAAAATCTATTATACAAAAATATTCTTTATAAAAAGCATCTACGATATGTTTGGATAAATTTATTATTATTTTTACTTTTATTTTGCTTTTTTTTTATAAAAATAAAATGAGGAATATTTTTTAAAATGGAACTAATATATTAATCAAGGAATTAATAAAAAATGTGTTACAAAATTCGTAATTTGTTATTATTATTATTATTATTTTTGTAATGTTTAGCACATATAATGCATGCTCACGTTTATCGATGTTAGGAACAGATTTGGTTATAATGCAAATTTTTAATTACATTTTAGAAGAACTGAGAAATATACACAAAAATCTTATACAAATCAAAAGATGTTTGCTGTTGTCTCGCAAGCCAGACTACCCCTACCTAGGGCTAGTCGTTAAAATGTTATTAATCAACTCCCCACTTCCCTGGCAGACCCCAAACGGAAAACTACTCCCCCTTGAAAAGGAAGTCAATAATTGACTACCCTTATCCTTTGACGATATATGACTCAAGAAAAATGATATATAAGTGTTTTTCATTGTTCAAACCATATTACTTGATTCTCGCTTACTCGGCTCGGTTCACAGACCTAGAAGAAAGATAGGCCGGGAATATATCATAACCCTTATTTGCTAGATTAATCACTCCCCCTAATGATTTTGTTGACCGCTCGGATTTGGTAAACTGTACGGTTTTACCTGCAGACGTCCAGATGACCAGTGACCGTCATCAATTAAGTTCAGCTGACTTGAACAACCATTAGATGCTGAGTCAGAAGGCCAGGCTATCCGAAGTCAGCAATGA
>BPLR01015474.1:0-41058 GCA_021605095.1 Caerostris extrusa | reverse complement strand
GCGTTGAGCGACAAACCAAACCAAATCTACGCCAGCTACATTCGTTACTACTGAGATGCGACTCAGGTGCTAATATAAACTAAACACTTATTTCTGGCAAAATAAATACAACCATTCAACAAACGGCGTCCGTTGCAGTCACTGGTTTCAGTTACGAGAAGACTCTAAAGTGATTGCGCGGCATGTAATAAGCGTTTCGCATCAAAAATAAGTAGTCCTACTAATGAATATTTTCAAATTTTCTCCAGTATGATACGTAAATACAGATCCCCCCTCTAAAGTAATACTGGGGAAGCAATGTCCTGCTCTTATCCTCTGTTTGTGTTTGTTCTCACGGGAAGAGTTTTGGCATTTCATTTCCAGGAGAGCAATGTATATTCTTTGACAAGTACATAATAAAAACCCATCACTTAAATTTGACAGCAGATGAGCAGTGTTGTGGGTAGTTATATTATCTGCAATTAGTATTTTGTACTAATGGGGACCAACCTGTCATTCAAATCTGATAGCAGATATTTAGTGTCACGTATAATGAAACTCATGAAATTAGCAATTGTCTGTGCTACCTTCACACGTCAGAAAATAATTACAGATAGAATATGGACTACACCATGAGTCGTTCCATCGTGATTGGTGATAGGCCATGAGCTGAAAAAAGAGCTAAATAGCGTGGGAAGAGTTACGGTATCTATATATATATATATAGGCAACATGAGGGAACCAATATTCACTAACAGTAATACATATAAACAATCGATAAAAATCGATGAGAAACAACGATAACGATTAGAAATACAATTTTTTCCAAACCAATAATCAGAACATTAAAACAGAACCTTAAAATATCAGTGACATTTTATCGAGCACTTATTTCAAAACAATGCTTACAGATCGCATTTAATTAAGAGACTCTATAAAGGAAACCGAGAACAATAACAATTTTATTTGGATATAAATTTATTTAAAGATTACAAACCATAAAGTTTTACGATAAAAAGCCAAGCAAATACAACTACACCCGAAATCAATTTTTAATATTCCTTTCATTTAAAAACCACTATAAAAATATCGCAACGTACGACATGGAGCAATAACGTGTTTTGCTCCGTGCCATTCAACACTACATCGTTAAATGCAAAACGACCTCCCAAGCAAGAAAAATAAGAAAATAAAAAGGGGTCTAGCTGATCTCGACCCCCGAGACTGCGGGACGCTGATCTGACGATATTAATGGGTAGGTCCTCCCTCTCCCTGGAACTGGAGCGGGCACCCTGCCAAACGATCCCGGAAGATAACTTTTTTTTTTTTGTCTTCCTAAGGAAAATTTCCACTTTCTTTCTAAAGTTGTTGGTCGCAGCAACAGTGATCCATATTCAATCCTTTTTCAGCAAATTAATATCGGTGATTGAGGATTCAGTAATATCGTATCTGATCATATTTTTAATTTATTATAATTCCATTCTATTTTATCTAACTTCTTTCTTGCAGGGAACTAACACAAAGGGCCCGGCATTAATGCACAGAACTAAGTTTTAGTTTAAATTTTTATTTTAAAATAAAATTATAAAGGATCATAAATAATTAAAAAAATAAAATAACATAGAATTATAAAGGATCATAAAATAATTAAAAAAAATAAAATAACATAGAATTATAAAGGATCATAAATAATTAAAAAATAAAATAACATAGAATCATAAAGGATCATAAATAATTAAAAAAATAAAATAACATAGAATTATAAAGGATCATAAATAATTAAAAAAATAGAATAACATAGAATTATAAAGGATCATAAATAATTAAAAAAAAATAGAATAACATAAATTGTAAAAAGGATCATAAATAATTAAAAATAAAATAACATAGAATTATAAAAGATCATAAATAATTAAAAAAATAAAATAACATAGAATTATAAAGGATCATAAATAATTAAAAAAATAAAATAAAATAAATATAAAGGATCATAAATAATTAAAAAAAAAAAAATAAAAAATAACATAGAATTATAAAGGATCATAAATAATTAAAATTTAAAATAACATAAATTATAAAAGATCATAAATAATTAAAAAAAAAAAAATAAAATAACATAGAATTATAAAGAATCATAAATAATTAAAAAAAAAATAAAAATAACATAGAATTATAAAGGATCATAAATAATTAAAAAATAAAATAACATAGAATTATAAAGGCACATAAATAAAATTTAAAAAATAAAATAAAGCTATGAAGGATTATAAACGGAATTAAAAAAAAATTAAATTATCCAGGATTTTAAATGAAATTAATAAAATGAAATTATAAAGGATTATAAATGAAATTAAAAAAAAATGAAATTATAAAAAGGTTCTTAAGGTTCAAAGGTTCATAAATAAAATTTAAAATTAAAAAAATAAAATAAAGTTATAAAGGATCATAAATGAAATTAAAAAAAATAAAGTAGAATTATAAAGAATCACAAAATAAAAATTTAAAAAAATATAAAATTATAAAGGATCATAAATAAAATTAAAAAACATAAAATAAAATTATAAATGTTCATAAATAAAATTTAAAAATTAAATAAAATTATAAAGGAATATCATAAAAAAAAAATTAAAAAAAAAAAAAACATAAGATTATAAAGATCATAAAATAAATAAAGTTTAAAAAAGAAAAATAAATAAAATTATAAAGGATCACAAAAAAAAAAAAAAATTAAAAAATAAAGTTATAAAGATCATAAATAACATTTTAAAATAAAAAATTGTAAGGTTCATAAATAAATTTTAAAAAAATATAAAATTATAAAGGATCATGAATAAAAATTAAAAATAAAATAAAATAAAATTATAAAGGTTATTTTTATTATTGTTATTAAATTACTTTATAATTATTTAATTATTTATTATTATTTTTTAAATAAAATTTAAAAAATAAAATAAAGTTAAGAAGGATCATAAATAAAATTAAAATAAAAGAATATAATATAAAGGAAATGATTTATAGCAATAAAATACAAAGGATCAAAATATTTCAAAAACAGAAATTAAATATTTTAAACAATGGTTCTGAAACCAGAGTCTGGATGTTCTAAAGCAGCGATTACATTTTTTGATTACACACACCCCTAAGACTAATTAAAATTGTACCTCACTTAATATATAACATAATAGGTATGTGTGTGGTGGTACATGATTGTACACCTCACAAGGGGAGCATGATCCTACACTTTCTTCATTGGCGCAACAGCCCCATGGTGGGCCAAGGCAGTCTAGCCAGACTACCTTGGAGCCAGTCTTCGAGACAAAGAAAATACTTTCTTTTTAAGGGTATTGTTATCAGCTTTACGCCTAACATTCTACAATCATATTAGACCACGAGCTGCGGTTTAAAGTGGATTTTTCCATTATCTTAATGACATCCAAATGAAGGTAATTAAATTAAGATAATCATCTTAATTGTCTTAATTACATTCCATTATCTTAATGTTATCCAAAATAATAAATATATTAATGGTCCATATGTCAAATGAAGTTAATTTTTAAATTTTACAAGAAACCAGTAGACCATGAATTTTTTTTTTTTTTTTTAAGAGAGTATCACACTAAGATATTGAGAAAAAAAGTTCTAAAGTTCTTGAGAGTTCTAAAACCATTTAGGGCAAGTATAATAATAAAGCATCGGTTCGGAACCCTTTCGAATGATTCGTTAGAGCATTGGTTCTCGACTTCCCTTCAAATTAAAAAAATTCTCAACGACCCCCAACATCGATGTGCAAAAAAAATATGAAAACAGCATTGTATTAAATATATTTTATTATACAAATGCAATAAACTAAATTTCAAAAAATATGTGTAAATAACCACAAGATCTGAAAATTACCTAAAAGGGACTATAATAAAATTACATAAAGGGGATAGTACAACATTGTTAAAAAATTTCAATAAGAACAACAACAATAAAGTTAAAAAGATTAACTTTTAACGTGGGAAAAAAAAGGAACAATTTTTAAAATTTTTTACTCGACACCGCCTCCTTTCAAAAAATCCTTTTGAACGAACATGCTTCAATTTATCTCTTTTTTAGAAACAAGAGATATTTTCGAAAATGTATACTATCTACGGATCAGTCAAATTTGATAGCAAATAAGCAGTATTGTGGGTAGTTATATTACTTGCAATTAATGCTTTGTACTAAAGAAAATAACTTGCTATTCAAATCTGACAGCAGATATTCGATATCACGTATAATGAGATTCAGGAAATTAGCGAATGTTTGTGCGATCTTCACAGGTAGAAACAACTACAGATGAAATATGGACTACATCATGAATTGTTCCATCGTGACTGGTGATAGACATGAGCTGAAAAATGTCTACTCCACTGACAAGTGAGGGAGCCGGAGTTTGCGTCTGTTTCCAAAGTGAGCCACTTTGTGGTTTCGTGTATCAGGCAGTGTGATAATTAAGGTCAGTCGCAGACCCCATGTTTTAAAATTCGACGTAGATTCGAGAACTCTGAAAATCTCCGATCTTGGAGTGAACTGCACTTGTGATTTAATCATGCACTTGTGATCAAATTTGTATTTTTAATTTTCATTTCTTTTGTATATAATTTGTATATCTATAGTGCTTGTAAAAAAAAATTAAAGTTTTCCCATGATCCTGAAAGTGGCCATCTTCTTGAAGTTGTTATACGTCTAGTATAAGCCAAGACGTTACAATGCATATTAGACAATGCTAAATCTGTTCCCTATCTGGCATATTAACCCTTTGCACTCGAATTTTTTTTTTCGGCAGGTTTTTTTCATTCGGCATTTCGTACCAGCAACTCGAAGCGATTTTAGTGAAAAGATCATATTCACATGTAAGTTTGATATACGCATGAAAAGAAACGGATTATTTATATTGTTATTTGCATTGCCTCCGTAGCGGAGCCCTCGAGCTTGAAGACAAATTTTAAATGACTCCGCTCCGGAGCCCTCGAGTGCAAAGGGTTAATAATGATGTCAAATGCTAGCAATAAACAATGTCAGAAGACTAATTCATGAATTCTGATTAAATATGTTTTACTTCATATTGTCTAAAACTATATACACTTTCATAAAATCGAAATAAAATCTATTTTTAAAAATAAAACAAACAATGAGAATAACTAAAACTGGACGAAGTTAATAAATAATACTCGGGGAAAAAAACAACGCCAAATTTTAAAGGAGGACAAAAAAGAAAAAAAAATCCAATAAACAACAAATTTTTTTTTCCACTTTCTCCAACATTCTTAAAGACAAAAAAGAAATGTTTGAAAGTTGTGCGCGCATTTACGGGTTTGTAGCTTCAAGGATATTTGGGACGTGCCATTGCGATTTACGTGCCGAAAATCTTGATGTTTTCTCCGGCCAAGAGAAAAAGAATCCGGAAAAATATACCCTCAGAGGACGTGAAGAATGAGAAAAACAGAAGCGTGTCGAAAATAAACACACAAAATTTAATCTACGCCGAGATTCCCCATCGCCAAAGTCAACAAAAAGAAATTAAGCGCCACATAAATTTGATTTTCCAGGAAAAAGGGGAAGATCCTGTTCTTTTTCTCCTTCCCAGGTGACGCAAAAAAGGAGGAGCAGGTAGCAACCTAGGAAATAAACTTTCAGGAGCTTCGACACAACAACTTATTTACTGAAGTTAATGCTTATTCTGTTAGGGGCCAGCATCATTGCTGAATCTGAATTTGAATTTTTGTCTTTCGTGAATGTTTACTTTTTACTCAAGAAAAAAATTTTGTCGTTAAGGTTGTTGTCGAGTAAAAGCAGCATAATCGAGTGATTGAAATGAGTTTTATGCAAATTTTCAAACCAAGTTATTTCGTATAATATTTTGTAAGTTTGAAATTTGAAAATTTTTATTTATATTTTATTTTTAAAAGATCGGGCTTGAATGGCCGATTTTTTAAAAATAAAATATAAATAAAATTTCCAAAATGGAGATTTTGTCTCGGTACCACAAGTTTCGGGTTCGGGCCCCGACGGTGTCATGGATGTTTGTAGTGAGTCGGTATCCACTTTAAATCGTAGGTCTCGGTCTAACATGATCGTAGAACGTTGTATGGGGTATTGTTACTCTGCGTCCGTATTTTATCTTCAAGCTATACGCACCTCCTGGGTAGTGCTAAGTGGGTAACGTCGGTGCAGCCTTGCCTTAAGGCATTCAAGGCAAATGTCTAACTGTTTGCCAGCTGCATTAGACACAGACACACACAAAAAATTTAAATCAAAGGATTTGAAAAGATCTGCTTATGAATCGGAGATACTAGATTTGAAATTTTGTAAGTAAATCGAACAGAATGTTTTTGTGTCTATGCCAGAGATGGTTGCTGAAGTTATTCAGTTAGGGGCCAGCATCATTGCTGAATTTGAATTTCTTCTTCCGTGAGTGTTTACTTTTTATTAACCAAAAATTTGGCGTTACGGTTGTTGTCGAGTAAAAGCAGCATAATAGAATGAGTGCAATGAGTTTTATGTAAATTTTCGAACGAAATTATTTTGTATGAAATTTTTGTAAGTTTGAAAACTCCATTTTGGGAATTTTTATTTCAAACGATTTGAAGAGACCTGCTTTTTGATCTTATATGAATTGGTGATACTAGATTTGAAATTTAAGGGCCTGAAAGGCCGAGTGGCTAGCGCACCGGCTGTCGGTACCACAGGTTTCGGGTTCGAGTCCCGGCGGTGCCATGGCTGTTTGTAGTGATTCGGAATCCACTTTAAACCGTAGGTCCCAGTCTAAAATGATCGTAGAGAGTTGCGAAGGTATTGTTTCTCCGTCCGTAACTTATCTTCAAGCTAAAAGCACCTCCTGGGTAGTGCTAAGTGAAGTGCAAAGTTTGACTTAAGGCATCCAAGACAAATGTCTGACTGTTTGCCAGCTGCATTAGAACACACACAGACACACAAAAATTTAAATCAAAGGATTTGAAGAGACCTGCTTATGAATTGAAGATACTAGATTTGAAATTTTGTAACTAAGTCGAACATGTCTTGTGTCTATGCTGGAGATGGTTGTTGAAGTTTATTGAAGTTTATGCTTATTCAGTTAGGGCCAGCATTATCTCTGAATTTGGATTTCTTCTTTTGTGAATGTTTATTATTTACTCACGAAAAAAATTTTGTCGTTAAAGTTGTTGTCGAGTAAAAGCAGTAAAAATCGAGTGAGTGAAATGAGTTTTATGTAAATTTCAAACGAAGTTATATTTTATGAAAGTTTGCAGGATGGAAAAATCCATTTTGGGAATTTTTATTTATATTTTATTAAAAAAAAAAAAAAAAATCAAGGATTTGAAGAGACCTGCTTATGAATCGAGAGATTCTAGATGTGATATTTTATAACTAAGTAGAACAGAATGTTTTTGTGTCTATGCCGGAGATGGTTGTTGAATATTATTGAAGTTGATGCTTATTCAGTTAGGGGCAGCATCATTGCTGAATTAGAATTTCTTCTTTCATTAGTGTTTACTTTTTACTCAAAATTTTGCAAGTTTTAAAAATCTCCATTTTGGAAATTTTTATTTATATTTTATTTAAAAATCAAATGATTTGAAAAGATCTGCTTATGAAACGGAAATACTAGATTTGAAATTTTGTGACTAAGTCAAACAGAAGGTGTTTGTGTGTATGTGAGATAGCATAAATCTGTTGACTGGAAAGTATCTTAATCAGGTTCGAGTAGAAGGATATAGAATGTTTTTAGCATATTGAAAGCTGTTATTTAATCTGGTTATATGTTATTATTCAGCATATATCTTTTTTCAGGTCTGAATGTCCGAGTGTCTAGCTCTCTGACTCTCCAGGTGTCATGGATGTTTGTAGTGGTTTGGAATCCACCTTAAACAGTAGATCCCAGTCTAATATGATCGTGGAGCGTTGCCTTGAGGTTTAGTCTGTCTTCAGCCCCTTGTGGTTCCTCACTAAAAGCAAAGCTGCACATTACTAACCTTTGTTGCAGCCACGGACGTCGCCTGCGACGGGGTCCTTTGTTGGACTTGGTGTAGGCTTTCCTGCACCAGGGGAATTAATTATTGATTAGTAACAACAACAACATATACCTTTTGCATATTTATAAAAATTGATGTTCAGCAATTACTGAAAATGCTAATCTTTAAAATAATTTCAGAAAACGCAAGACAACAACATATTTTATAAATTCAGTTTTTCAGACATGTGAAATATGCAAAAACACATCATAATTAAAAACTAATATTTCCCAAACAAAATCTTGTACTCCCAAATCTCAGTAACGCATTGAGAATCTTTATCAATATCCATTTCTTCCTCAGAGTGGCCATGTGGCCATCCGGAAATAAAAACCTCCTCCTCCTCTAATCAGCTTTAGGTAAGGAGGTAATTTCTCTTGTTGCAATGCCTCTCAAATCCCCAACGATAATTATTAGCGAATGCACGCTCGTTAGCTGTAAGATGTTTTTCCATCTCTTCATATCGTTTGGAGGATTTTCTTGGGGGAGGGGTGCAGAGGCGGGGAGTGGTTGAAGAGATATCGTTTGGTCTTTTCTGCACAACTGCTTGGAATTAATTATTCTTTCGGAGTTTTGGAGTACGACAGTTCTATTATTTTGTCGTTGAGCAGTTGTTTGGGATTACTTGGATAATGGGCCCCTTTTCTTTTGATAATGTAGGAGAGCAGTGATTTTTATTTTTATTTTACGTAAATTATGCATAACAGGATATGTTGTTGCAGTAAGTAATTGTTATGCTTTTGTATAAAAAACAGTAATTTGGTTGGGAGATTGGAAATAACTAAATATCAAAGCAAACTGCAAATTTATATTCTTTTTATTTTTCTATTTAATATCAGATTTGTTTTTAATGTGTTAATAACGGGAACACTTATACTTAAAACTTATCTATTCTTAAAGGATATAACTTTTAATTAACTTGTTACAAAAATGGTAAAAATGAAACAAAGCAAATCTGCAAATTAGAGTTTATGTTTTGTATTACTCTTCTGTAGTTGTTTTTGTTGTAGCTTTTTTAAAATAGTGATTAGAAGTTTAAATAATATTTTAATAGTTAATAATTTTAATAATAGTTACAAAAATGGCAAAAATGAAACAAAGCAAATCTGCAAATTAGAGTTTATGTTTTGTATTGCTCTTTTTTAATGAAATTGTAACTTATTTAAAATAATGATTAGAAATTTAAATACAAATATTTTCTCCTCAAATTTAAACATATAAATATAAGAAATATTAAAATATTTATATTTTATTAGTATGAATTACATGACTAATTGTTTACTTTTAAATATTTAGTAGTTTTAATAATTACTTATCCAATAGCCTAATTTATCTGACTTATAGAGTTAAATAACCTTATTCTGTTAAAATATATGAAGTGGCAAAAACAAAAATAAATTTATATTTTTGTATATAATCATGTAGGCTAATGAATCTTTCGCGAATTAGCTAGAAATAATAAGACATATATTAGTTTGATACGTGCGTTTTTGGAAATTTTTGAAAGCCCGAAGGTTTCACCAGATATGATAGAAGAGTCAGCTGATTTGTTGCTCTACGGTCATTTTGCGCCCATTTTAGGCTAATTAGACCAGGACCTACAGTTTAGAGTGGATTTCGAACCACTCAACAAATATCCCTGTCACCGTCGAGTATTCGAATCTGAAGACTGTGGTACCAAAGGCCAAGTGGTCCCAATTGGCCATCATGCCGCTGAAGAGTCAGTTGAGTCACTGCCCTCATGTGATAAACTGTGATAATTTTTTGTGATAATTTATAGCTGCCACGCTACTAATAGTTATTCAGCGAATCTTTCGTTTTTTTTGTTTTGAATTTGTAAGTTGATACTATTTTAATAAAATTCTGTTTATTTCAAAGTAAATTGTATTTTATATTGATTATGAACTCTTATCAAAATTTCATAATTAAAATGCAAATAAATAATGATTAATATTTAATTTATAATTATGAGTAAACTTATTAATAAATCCTATAATTAAATTTTTCTTTTCATTAAATTTAGTTTTAAATGCTATATTTTATTAAAGTCATGGCATGTAACTAAATGTAAATGAACACATTAACATTAATTATAAATTAACAAAAATTACTATATTTCAGCAATAACTATATTTCAGTTTATTACATTAATAAATTATATTTTATACACTAAGTTATTAAAATTAATATAATATCCTTAAAATTAACAAACAGTTTATATTCAGTTCAATTAACAATACAAACAGTTTTAATTCATAATTTATTAAATGTGAAATCCTTAATTCAACAAATACGTTTATGATTAATTAAAATTTAATTATTATAAGAAGCATAATAAACATATCATAATCAAAATATAATTCATATAATATACTCGTTAAATTAACTATATGTCTTCGTTAATTATTTATAATGTTTATTTATAAATTATTATAACGAGCATCATTAATTTTAATTAATCATGTATTAAATTACAGCTATATTATTAATGCATAGCCTATTAAAGTTAAAAATGAAATTTTAATTTAATATCTGCTTGACTGATAAAATACTAGCCTGTTTAAAAAAGTATCCATAATTTAAAGCAATGCAAAAATTAATTCGGTTTCAATTTAATATCTTAAACACAGATTAAATAACAATAACAAAATTTTTTTCAAATTGAAACGAAAAGTAAAATATACTGAAAAAAATGAAAACTATATCGTATATTTTAAAAAGTATTCATATTAATGCAACGCGAAATTAATCCTGTTTCAATTTAATATCTAAAACAGAGAAAATAACAACAACAAAACTGCTTTTCAAATTAAAAACGAAAAGTAAAATATTCTGAAAAAAAAAATGAAAACTATATCGTATATTTTAAAAAATAAAGAGAAATATTTTTTAAAAAATTATATGCTTTCTTTAATTATTTATAATATTTATATATAAATTTTATTAAAAGCATTGTTAATTTTAATTAATCATGCATTAAATTATAACTATATTATTAATGCATAGCCTATTAAAAAAGAAAGAAATTAAACTTAAAATTTGTTGACTGATAAATTCCAGCCGGATTTAAAAAAATATTTATATTTAATGCAACGCATTAAAAACTAATCCTGTTTCAGTTTAATACCTTAAACAGAGAGAAAATAACAACAACAAAATTGTTTTTCAAATTAAAACGAAAAATAAAATACACTAAAAACAAAAATTGGAAACTATATCGTATATTTTAAAAATAAAGGGAAATATTTTTTTATGGAAAGAATATAATTGGAATATCACCGACAGAAAACGGAGGAGATATAAATTGAAGGGCTTATCAAAATAATTGTGCATGAAATCGAAATTCAGTCGATGTCATTTTTTTCCCTTTTCCCTTTTGATGCTCAACTTTCTAAAGATTCGTTTATCTAATCTTTCAGCGGAGTAAGCTTTAAAAATATGATTTAGACATTACTGTGTGGATTTAGTTGGAAAATACAGTTTTCTTATTTTCTGCACTAGAGTATTTATTTTTATCACAAGAAAAGCTGCAGACTTTTCGTAATATTAGTAACGAAAATGCTATTAATGCTATAAATAAATAGACTATTAATATATATGTAGATATTTCAGAATATACTTGATGCAGATAACAAATTATTTCGAAAACATGAATAAATAATATTTTGAAAGCATTTTTAAACCGGTCCAACATTTTATTCTCAATAATGATTATATTATATAATTTATAAGATAATTTTCGTTTTATATGAAAAATAAATCTTATATAAAATTGGAATTTGTATCAATAACACAAAATTCATAATCGAATTTCGTAGCTTAAGATTTTTAAAACATAAAAGTCTATATAGTGAATATATAAAGATTTCCAAAGTTTTTTCCCCCCATAGATTCTCGTTCGCCATACATTCTATGTTAAAATTATAAAATTAATGAGTTACTAAAATAATCAAATCTTAATTCTCTAAAAGAAATGGAAAATTTATTTTTTTTTCTTATATTAATGTTGACTTGACTTGATTTGGTACTTTGAGATGTACGCTCGCTGACGCTGCTTTATCTCAATTTTTTAAATGATTTTTAAAATACAACAGATAAAAGAATTTGGCAAAAGTGAAAAAGAAACCTTTATGAAGGAACTACTCTAAAACTTGAAATTATTGTCTATGAGGACTTACAAATTCCTTTTAAAATACAAGAAACGTTGCTCGTACTTTATAGCAACCAAAAGACTATAAATAAGAAGAATAAATTTGAAAAAATAGAAAAAACTACAGGTCAAATAAATCATAAAATTTCAACAGTTAAAGGATGATTAGAATATATGAAGTACAACTAGTACTTGAAACAAAAAGTGAATTAGAAAAAATAACCCCAGAAAGAAAAAGTAGGGTACCCCATAGTTTAAATTAATGTTGCACTCCTTATTAGAGGACCATCCACAAAGTACAGAAAGCTATTGATGAAAGCTATATTGTTTTGCTATTGATAAAATTACAGATCAAATAGATCATAACATTTGAATAGCTAAAGTATGATTAGGATATATGAAGTGTAACTATTACTTGAAATAAAAATTGAATTAAAAAAAAAGTAATATAAAAAAAAAAAATTAAAGTCATTTACTATTTTTTTCAGAAAAGTTTGCAGAAAGTTCATTATAAATCATTTTCATTCATTTCTTTAAGTTTATCTGGCGCCATCTATTGGCAGATATATGCAACTTAAATCTAAAAAAAAAACTAAAATTAATGAATTAATATTTGAGAAAACTGTATTAATATCAAGTGTCATCCCCTACAAGTTAAAAAAATGTATTTGAACTGGAGTGGATGAATAAAAAGTATTTTATGAACAATTGAAAATTTGAACAAGATATATATATAGGGAGAGTGTGAGCTAATAGAAGGAATTGAATAACCACAGAAAGAAAAAAATTGAAGTACCCCATAGCTTAAATTAAGGTTGCATTTCTTATAAGAGGATCATCAAAAAAGTACAGAAAGTACTATTTGCAGTTTTGATTTTGCTATTGCTGCAGTTACAGTTGCTATTTGAGAATTAAACAAAAGCGAGAAGGCAAAGTCTTCCAGTGAATGAGATTATTGATTAATCCATGGCTCGGAGTGCATACAAAAATATAATAATAAAAACCCCATTCGCTATGCAAGCTTAGTCACAATCCAAACATTTTATCGTGACTACCTATTGTCAGTAAAAGCAAATGCATTAAGATCTACAATAAACATTTCTGGTCCAACCATTCGGAACTCAGTATTGCCTGAGGGAGAGGGGGTTGAGCTAAGATAACTTTTATTCTTGCTGCTGTCTAATCATAAAAAAAAAACAGCACCAACTCTTTCTCATGTGCATTGGCATGAGTAAAACAGTCGAAGGAAAGAAAAATAATAATAAAAGCATTCCTTTTCTCGAGTCATAAAAGTAAAGAGATGCACATTTTCCCGGAAGGAATATTTCTGGGAAACACACGGAATCCATTCCGGATTCGGCTGACCGGATGGTCCAGGAGAAAGGAAAAGTGCCGGACATTGCCAACTCTAGTTCCGGATGCATGTGTTCCGGATGCAGGGTATGGGTCGTATGCCCTGGTATGGGAGATAGCTACGAGGAAGATGGGAAACATGCTTACAGAAGATGTCTTAATTCAAATGGTTCCATTTACATTAACGATTTTTTTAGTTCGAATATATTAGACTATATTTATTTTAACAATTCAATCAATTCAAATACATTCGACTATATTTTAACAATTCATTCAATTCGAATATATTCGTTCCTATTTATAACAACTCAGTTCAAGTGCATTCTTTTATATTTATTTTAACAATTCATTCAGTTCAAGTGCATTCGTTCATATTTATTTTATCAATTTATTCAGTTGAAATGCATTCATATTTATTTTAACAATTTATTCAGTTCAAATGCATTCATATTTATTCTAACAATTTATTCAGTTTAAATGCATTCGTTCATATTTTTTTGCGATCATGTTAAATATACCACATTGTCTTTATAACATAATTCTGGATAAATACTCATTTAATGAATTAACAAAAATTAATAAGAAACCAGTAAATGACTTTTGATTCATTAGGTGAATTTTATTAAATGAAGGAGGCATTTGAATTTTAACACTCTGTTTGAAATAATACTTAGTTTGTTATTGACTAACATAATTGAGAAGTATTAATATCCTCTGTCTCCTATTGAGTCTACGGGCGTGATGGCCAATTGTCTAGCGCACTGGCCTTTGGGATCACAGGCTTCAGGTTCGAATTCTGGCGTTGGCATGAATATTTGTTAGTGGTTCGGAATTCACATCAAACTGTAGGCCCCGGTGTAATCTAAAGTGTGCACAAAATGACAGTAGAGCGGCAAACCAAATCTATTGAGTCTAGAAGCTTATTTAAGCGGACATTCATGTTATACTTGAGGTAAATAAACGTACAGCGTTGGGATGTAGGTAACGGTTTACTGTATTTAATACTTATACTTTTGTAGTTAATACTTATAAATAGGAAATATTAATTATCGAAGAAAATAAATCTTTTTTCATGTAAAAACTACAGTATTTTTTTTTCTAAAAACAAAATATATAATAAATCTATAACTAAGCATAAAAAGAATATATTTCAGAATAAAAAAGTAGTAGAAATATTTTCAAATAAAAACTTTTTGTGTGATTTGAACCTTTTATCGTAAAAATTAGGTGCAAGCCCAAATTAATTTACTACTAAATGCAGAAAAGTGTATACTAAATATGTTTCTATACTTTTCTTGCCAAAGACGGCACCCCCTGAAAACTATTCCTAAAAGAACCGAATGTAACATTAAATGTAGTGGAAATATTTTTACAGCATGAAACGAAAAACGCAAATATCTGTTCCAAAACTTCCTGAGTTAGTTTTAGGCAACGGGAAAAACGATGCATTTGGGGAAAAAGAAGATTTACCAATCCACATTTTTTACCATATCCTTCAGCATAATTTTTTTTTTTTTTTTTTTTTTTTTTTTGGCGCAAGAAAGTTACGCCCGTAGGGCGAATTTTTTCCTACTAAAATAGAAAGAAAAAAATAGTAAAAAGTAGAGCGCTATAGAAAAGATTCAGTGTCGCGAGAGGAAGAATAGAAGTGGGAAAGAAGCGAAAACTGTTTTCCCAGGAACACTATCCAGTTTCAAACGGGATAGGGTTATCGAAAACAGTTTTGTTCTATTTTCAGTTCAATTTAGAATTTTTTTGAAACATATATATGTATATTTTTTATACTGCGTTTTAAAAAAATTTACTTGCCTGCTGGAAAATTGAAATCAGAACAAGGTTACATTGTATTTAATTTATTCTAAGCACAATTGTTAATATATATAATATTGACGGTGCATTAATTTTTCATAATGTATCTATTATATACACTGGCCATCTGCCATAATGATGTGTTAAATTTTGTAATAAATTTCAGTAAATTTACAATGCCCTCTCAATATATTAAGACAAGAGTCACATTTTTTCACAATTACATTGAATTTGTGTAAAACAATCATTTGATTTAACTTCTTGGAAAAAATTTGACTTCCATTTCCTTAGATGGTGACCCAAGCAGGCTTTTAAATATATACGAATCAATTCAGTGCAATAAAATGATAGTAACAACTGTTAATATACGAAAAATTACATATTTTCGATAGTTATGTTGTAATAAAATATTTAATAAACGTAATCACTACTAATATAGGAAAAATTACTTATTTTTAATAGTGATGTTGTAATAAATAGTTTTTAATATAATAAGATATTTTTTTCAATTAGCAAAAATTTAATTAAAAAATAAATAAAAAAATATAAAAAAAATAAAAAAAAGAAATCAATACAGATTACAATTAAGTTGCAGTAAACATGAAGAGACCAATGCATCAGAGATTCTAAATGTAAATCAATGAAATTATATTTAATTAAATTTAAAAAAAAAATTAAGTAACATTTAAGCAGAACAAATTAAATTTGTTTTTAAATGAAAAAAAAAAAAAATTACTTTATGCTTCGTTCCTTTTAAAAAATGATCGGTAATATTTCAATCGTATGATATGCATATATCATTGTGTAACATAAGCATATCGTCAAATAACTCAGTTCTCAAACAACACACTATTGTTCACTTAATTGCTCATCCAAAGGTTTCTATAAATGCATCGTCAATTCAAGTAATCTATTCAAAGTTGCAATGGGATTTTCTCTATCAGAGGCCACCAGGTTTTGAGGTTAATAAGGCAAGCGAACAGAGGCATCTATTTCGAGAAAGTGGGAGTTAAAGTTTTAATGATCCATGCTTATTGCCTAAAACTGGACTTCATTCCCTTTTCTCTTAAATGATATTAAAACTATCTGCATTTAATGCCAAATTCTTACAAACCAAGTGTCCTAAAAACAGATATTTAATGGGCACTGAATTTATCATCCACCAGTTGGGCAATCTTCTTCCACTCGGAAATCATATTGGAACTTACGTCAAATCAATGCGGATATGAAAAACAAAACCGATACAAACAACTAAAATATGGTAGTATATGGTATATTTTTAGTAGTGTATATCATATACTACCATATTCTTTAGTTGTATATTATATACATTACTAAAAATATACCATATACTACCATATATCATAAAAATATGGTAGTATATTTTTATTTTTAGTAGTGTATATCATATATACTACCGTATATGGTATATTCTGGCATATTCTTTAGTTGTTTGTATCGGTTTTGTTTTCATTCCATTTTCAAATATGGTATATACTACTAAAGTATATATCATATTTGAAAATGGCAGCAAAAGTAATAAAATCATTGATATGTAGAAGTATCATTTAATAGTTAGGATTCATTTCAAAATTAATTTTTTTACAATAATTTTTAGCTTATCTCTAAATCATGTCAGAAATGTTATCAACAAGAGAAAAGCAAGTGAACTTTAAGACGAAGCTGTATTATTATAATACACAACTAATCTCTCTAATCTCTCCATTCCATCAAACATGAATGAAATAAATTATTTTTTTTATTTTTTTCATCAGATTTATTATTAAAAACTTCTTTTTTATAACCCTGAACAATAACGATAATTGAAGTTTTTATTTACCCAAGCGCTCTTTCATGTTATTCCTCGTGATTTTTATTTATTTAACGAGCAATAAATTCATCTATAAAAAACTACGTCAAGGCCTTATTTTAATCCATTTGCGTCCCCTTCTACCTCTAGGGTCTCGCACGAACCTTTTTTTTTATCTGACATTTCCTCTCCCATTTTTCTATTGAAATTTGCCATAAAATAGATCAAATTTTTCTAGTTATTAAATTCTGAACCGGAATTTTCTCGAATAACAATTTATCAGATTTGGCAAAGTTATATTCCAAATAGTTGTTCTCAAATAATTTCTGGAGATAAGTGATTTGATTTAATTTTTGGGAGAAATAACTCAAAAGAAGCTTTTTGTTGGTTGATATTTATTTGACACAATAAAAAATTATTTTTGAATGCTGTTGCAAAATACATACTTAATGCAATTGATACTGGAGGATGATTTATTTGTATTATAAATGCGTTATGATATGTTTATAACTTTATTTGAATGAATTACTTAGACATCCAGAAAATAAAAACGTTTTTATAACAGAATTTTGGCTAAAATTATTATAAACAATAAAATATTTTATTTCCTGAAATATTATTTTTATAATCATATTGTTAAAAAAATTAAAAATAATCATTTATACCGTAGTTCTTATATAACAATTTCTCTCAATCAAAGTAATTCATTAACTACTTTATTCTAAATCGTCTATGATATAAAAAATAAACCTATCTAACTTTAGTTTTATTTTTAAGCAAACCATTTTCATAGTTTATATTAATTATAGAAGCTAATTTAAATTTCATAAACTACCTTCCCAGATGGTCTAATGGTTGGTATGGTTCAATATATGCTTGTTTTTAAATATAAACAACAAAAAACAGCCAAACAACCTATATTAAAAACACGCAAGAATAATTTCTATCGACAATTGCTTTTAACTATTCTGTCTACTTACACTAAATTAGAAAGTTTTATATTCACAAAATTTTACCATGAGCCTTCATTTATTGAAACAAGTATTCTTTATAATTAACTTGTTGGAAACAAAACATTATTTCAATAGGTTTTTTAGGAAAGGCTTTTAAATGACAAGTAATATTGAAAGGCTAATATTAAAATATTTTTGTTCTACTTAAATAAAAGTTTTATATTCAACCAAAAACAAGCATTCTTTATAATTATTGTTGGAAAAAAAACACTCATTCAAAATTTTTAGAACTTGCGTTATTTCAACAACCAAACAATCTTTAAAAGAACCCAATAATATTTTTAAATTTATCAACATTAAATTAGAAAGTTTTATATTCGTAGAATTTACTATGAACCTTCATTTATTGAAACAAGCATTCTTTATAATGAACTTGTTGGGAACAAAACATTACTCAATGATTTTTTTTTTTTAGAAAAGGCTTGAATTTTGGGCAAGAAAAGTTGAAAGGCAATATAAGCTTTCTTTTAAATAAAAAACAAGTCAAGCAATCTACATAAAAAAAATGCAAGAATAAGTGCCTATCAACAATTATTTTTAAATATTCTGTTTACCAACGCTAAATTAGAAAGTTTTATATTCGCAGAATTTATTATAAGTCTTCATTTATTGAAACAAGTAAACTTGTTGGAAACAAAACATTACTCATTCAATAGGTTTTTATTGTCTTCTTTTTTTATTTCAATCTCAAAATCTGTTTCCCATAACAACAATCTATATTTTGCCAATCCATTCATCATAACAACAATTCCATTCGATTTCAGTCAAACGTTTGCCGAGCCATTGTTCAACTCATGGCGGAAGTGAGAAAAAGAAATTCCGATAACCAATGCATAAAAGAGAGGACGAAAAACAAACCGTGGTGATTGGACGACATACGCTCCAGTTCAATTAGTTTCCCCTTCGCATGCCATACTGCCATTAAGGGGGCCAATCCATAAGAGGCCAACAGATAATGGCAGCCTTTGCCTCCCACGTGGATGGATGGCTGCGATTTTCCAACAAATAGCCCGGCCGGTGCTTACAGGAATGACTCCGTTTTGTTTTTGCACGACTGCATCAGTTTGATGTACTACATAGTTCATGACATCTATCATTGGATGTAATGAAAATGAAGAATGAAGAATTTTATATTGGATTTAATGAAGAATAAACTCAATCGATAAAAACAAATCATGTCTTACAAATCAATTTACATGTGAAGTTTTTAAAACGAAATAACTTTGATTATTTGTGAATCAGTATTACTTTATGGGACATGACGAATATGTGGACCACCAGCATTACATTAGAGGATATGATCAATATGTGGGCATGATGAATATGTGGAACAGCATTAAATAATAGGATATGATGAATATGTGGATCAGTATTAAATAGTGGGATATGAAGACTTTGTGAATCAGTATTAAATAATGGGATATGATGAATATGTGGATCAATATTAAATAATGGAATACAATGAATATATGGACTCAATATTAAATAATGGAATATTTGATATGTGGACCAATATTAAATAATGGGATATGATGAATATGTGGACCAGTATTAAATAATGTGATATGATGAATATGTGGACCAGTATTAAATAATGGGATGAATATGGGGATCATGTATAATGAATATGTGGACCATTATTAAATAATGGGATATAATATGAATTAAGGCTATATGATAAGATATAATGAATTTTCCATAATCATCATAATAAATGTATAGAATCATGTGAATGATCCAAATAATAATCGGGATATAGATGTAAAGAAAAAAATTCAACTAAAATAACTTTTTCATAAAACGTTTGAACAGAACTAGGTGGAAGACAGATATACAACGCTGAAGAGATACTATCTAAAAGAGCATGGCAGTTACAAATATAAAAGGAGTTAAACTGTGGAAATGATTGTAACATACACCAGACTGTAGAATTGAAGGATGTTTTGGAGTAAGTAGCAGACAATTGGTGTATTAAAAAATTTAAGTTAAACACAGTTTATCTGATAATTAGGCAGTTAAAAATTATCCATACAGAACTAAAGAGCATAGTAGAGTCACAAATATTAAAGGAATGAAACTATGGAGATGTCGAGAAAAGTGCACCAGACTGTGGCACTCAAGAAGACAGGATTGTTTCGGCGAAAGATTAGCCGACATTTTTCACTATGAAAGTTAGTATTACTAACTATCCTGTTAGTTAGATAACAAAGTTCTATTCATTAGATATAAAATTTTGCTAGTTAGATAACAAGGAGATAATTAGCAATCTTATAATTAGTTGTTGAGAGAAGAATACTATCTACTCAAAGTGCAGAGCTGGTTAGCGTTGGCAACGAAAAGATAAGGCACCAGGAACGCCAAAAAAGATAAAATGGTATTTTGGAAAAATTCGTAACTTTTTTCATTGCTGAGAGTTTTTAAAAAATAAGAAGAACTATGTCAAACAAGACTGTCAAGTACAGAGCTGGTCAGCGTTGGCAAGATAAAATGAATATTTTGGAGAGAATATTTTGGAGAATATAACTTTTCCACATTGCTGAGAGTTTTTTTAAAAAATAAGATAGAAATATGTCAAACAAGGTATAGATAGAAATATGTCAAAAATACAGAGCTGGTCAGCGTTGGCAACGAGTAAAGGAATAAAATGGTGAAAAAAGATAAGAACTTGCACCAGACTGTAAC
This sequence comes from Caerostris extrusa, assembly GCA_021605095.1. Lineage (NCBI taxonomy): Eukaryota > Metazoa > Arthropoda > Arachnida > Araneae > Araneidae > Caerostris > Caerostris extrusa. Next base: position 20,226 of record BPLR01015474.1, on the reverse strand, counting down.
GCCAAAGATAAAATGAATATTTTGGAGAGAATATTCGTAACTTTTCCACATTGCTGAGAGTTTTTAAAAAAATAAGATAGAAATATGTCAAACAAGGACTATCTTATTATTTTTTTCCTCAAATTTATTTTCAGTACAAGGAATGAACAATATTTATACTACTGGTTAATTTGTTTTATAATAAAATATATTTTTCTGAGTATAAACTTTTATTCTTTATTTCTTTATTCATGAACAAATTATCATTAAAACAAAATACAAATTACGAAATAACGAAGCATCGTTAAATACCTTTCTTTGTTTGAAACATTTAAAAATATTCCTGTGTGCAAAATAGGTCTCTGAAATATATAATTCTTTTTGTGCTTGTAAGTCACCTACTGATGAAGTTCTAATAAATAGAATATTTTATTTTATCGTTAAGTGTTCCGAGAGAAAATTAGTCTAATTATATCTCCTGTACATACTCAGATGATTTAAATTATTCTATATGCAAATTTTATAACTAGAATTTACAATCAACCTGAAAAAATTACTTATCTGAGGAATTATGTTTATTTAAACGTATTTAAGATTTGGTTTGTCGCTCTACGGTCATTTTGTGGACACTTTAGGCTAATTAGACCGGGACCTACAGTTTAACGGGGATTCCGTACCACTCACAAACATCGATGCCTCAGTCAGGATTCGAACCTAAAGCCTGTGGTACTAAAGGCCAAAACGCTAAGCTAATTGGCCATCAGGCTTCTAAACGTGTTTAAGAGAGAAAACAAAGGTTATATATAATAATATATATAATAATACCGAAATTTTTTCACACCTTTAAAAACGTATGTCTCTTTTTAAAATAGAGTATTAAAACAGTATCACCAACTTTCGATTTTTTTTTTTTTTTCTAGACGGAGTAGACGAAGGATAAAACGCATCCAAATAGTAAACAAAACTATTTTCAAATATCTCCAGTCGAAAATACAAGGTATGAGATATATGAAAGCGCCTGCGACTAGAAATAGGTCCCTCTCGCTTAAATTTCGATTGCAAAAATATTTGTGAAGGGCAGGATAGAAGGGGGGAAGCTGTCCTTACCGTCCAAACCCTTTCAGCTAATGTCTTCTCTCCCCACCCTACTGTCCCTGCAGTTTTTATGAAATGTATGTGTTTACTTCTGGATAAAAATATTTATATATTTTTTAAACATCCATGTGTGTAGCTTTGCACGATCTCCAGTTATCATTTTTGTTGTTGTTGATTTTCTCTGAAATAAAGCTCTGGAGCATAAATTCGAATCTTTCGTTTATGCTTCAGTTGGTATATTTCCCGGCGCGTTTTTATTCGTAAATGGTTGGTGAAAAGTTGAGTGATGTGTTTTCATTTTCTCGCTCGCATTTTTACCTGTTTTCCTCTTCTTTTACGCAAACGAGCACGAGAAGCAATTTGTTCATAAATGAGATGGAAAGTTTGTTTACATTTTTACCTTCATTTTGAAGTTAATTTTCGCACGACTGTGTTTTTAAAGAAGGTAGAAAGTTTGGCATGATGATAGATTTTGTTTTCGAAAACTTTAGATAAATAATCTTGATCCCTATTGAAGCTTAAAGCAAATAAACTTTCACTATTGATTCCAAAATGCTTTGTAAATATCTAAACATTTATATTATTCAAATTAAGTAATAGTCTTAATTACTTTACTGAAACATGAATGATTTTGTCAAAAATTATGAATCAAAATTTTAATGATTTTGATGTATTAAGGAATTGCTTTAATTTAAAAACAAATATGGGAAAAAAGATGGAAAGTTTGTTTTCATTTTTTACCTTCATTTTGAAGTTAATTTTCGAGCCACTGTATTTTTAAAGAAAGTAGAAAGTTTGACTGATGATAGATTATTATTATTTTTTGAAAACTTTTGATAAATAATCTTTTTTTTTCTTGATTTTAGCTATTGAAGCTTAAAGCAAATAAACTTTTACTATTGATCCCAAAATGTTTTGTAAATATCTAAACTATTATAATATTTAAATTAAGTAATAGTTTAAATTACTTTACTGAAACATGAATGATTTTGTCAAAGTTATGAATCAAAACTTTCATGATTTTGATGTATTATGGAATTGCTTTAATTTTAAAAAAAAATAAATAAGAAAATAGGATGGAAAGTTTGTTTTCAATTTTACCATCATTTTGAAGTTAATTTTCGCACCACTGTGTTTTTTAAACAGGAAGGTAGAAAGTTTGGCATGATGGTAGATTTTGTTTTCGAAAACTTTTGATAAATAATCTTGATTTTGAAGCTTAAAGCAAATAAACTTTTACTATTGATTCCAAAATGCTTTGTAAATATCAACAATTATATTATTTAAATTAAGTAATAGTTTTAATTACTTTACTGAAACATGAATGATTTTGTCAAAATTATGAATCGAAACTTTCATGATTTTGATGTATTATGGAATTGCTTTAATCAAAAAAATAATAAATAAGAAAATAGGATGGAAAGTTTGTTTTCATTTTTACCTTCATTTTAGAGTTAATTTTCACGCTGCTGTGTTTTTAAAAAAGTAGAAAGTTTGGCTGATGATAGATTTTTCCCTTTTTTATGGAAACTTTTGATAAATAATCTTTTCCTCTCTATTTAATCTATTGAAGCTTAAAGCAAATAAACTTTTACTATTGATCCCAAAATGCTTTAAAAATATCTAAACAATTTATTTACTTCAATTAAGTAATTGTCTTAATTTTTTTTTACTGAAACATGAATGAACACTTTGTCAAAATTACAAATCAAAAATAAACTTTTAAGATCCCAAAATGCTTTGTAAATATCTAAACAATTATAATAAACATAGATATTTACAAAGTTATAGTAATAACTATTAATTCAACTAATTAATAGTCTTAACTATTTTACAGAAACATGAAAGTACACTTTGTCAAAATTATGAATCCAAACTTTAATGATTTTGATGTATTATGGAATTGCTTTATTTTTGTTAAAAATATAGAAACATAGCCAAACTCAGTAAATCTTGGTGACAAACGCAGAAATTTTGTAGATAAATTTAATGACTTTTCAAAAATTTCCATTATAAACTAGGAGAAAATAACGGTTAATTAATGAATTTTATTTGAATCCTGTATAGGAGTTTCCTTGATTTAACGAAGACTCATTTAACTTAAACAACAGCAGTATGAGCGAACTTGGGATCAAACTAATTGCTATATTTCGACTAATATGGCTGTTTTTAAGAAATGTAGTGCGTAATAACTGTCTCATTATATTTACATACAAACCAATTATTCAAAATACTTTATCAGACATTGAACATACTTCGTTTCTCCATGGCAATCTTAGAATCGTTATAAATTTTAATGAGCTATTTAATGCTAGGGCAAATATGAACTTTCGTTGAAGCTCTTGGATGTTTAGTACAATTTAATGACCATGTGCAAGATTTATGTTTCAAAAATTTTAAATTATTTCTTATTTATTAATTTTTAGAAATCAATACAATTAAGGTTTTAAAATAAGGATTTAATTATGTCCAGAATAAATGGATGTAAATAAATTTTTAACGAAGCAATTTATAAAATTAAAAATATGCAATAAATAAATTTTTTATTCTACAATTTAACCTTTTTTATTTTTTTTTTTTAGATCCGTTAGAAAAAGGGCATTTTACAAGTAATTTTTAGTATAAAAATTAAGAAATATCATATAATTAATAAATTAATCTAAATATAATGTAGGATATGAATGTAAAATTAGTAATTTGTAAGATATGATAGTAGGATTTACTTGTAGGATATAAATGTAAAAATTCAAATTGAAACAGGAAGAAATAGATTTAATGAATGAATAAATTCTCTACTTGCTTTTTTAAAACTATTATTCTTAATCAAATTATCCAATTTGGTCGGGTTTTTGTTAGAAAAATAGCAATTCTATTTAACCAACATATAATTAAATTTATCTTAGTCACAGAAAGATTTAATGTTATTAAAAGTGAAAACATTCACTAAAGCTAAAAGTAATTCAATAAGTAAACAATAACATGAATATCATGACTAATTAAAAGCTGTTTCTGTATTTCGCAATTCTAAAATGCCAATTTAAAAGAACTTGTGAATGAATTTAGTAACCTTCAGATATTTCTAGCGATCTTATAATAATGAATAATATTGCTAGAAATATCGGAAGGTTTTCCACACAAGATTTTTTTTTAAACTCACATTTTAGAAATGCGAAATACAGAAACAGCTTTTAATTAGTCATTTTTTTCTAATGCAGCTTTTAAATACTACACAGTTACTTTTAGGCCATAAGCAAGTGCTGCACTGGCATTTCTTATTTAGCACTACCCAGAAGGGCACATGTAGCTTGAAGATATGCTATGGACGCGAGTAACACCACCCCAGTAGCGGTCTACGACCCTATTATACCGGAACCTACGGTTTAAAGTGGATTCCGAACCACTACAAACATCCATTGGGACTTGAATCCGAAACCTCTGGTAACGAACACGAGAGCACTAGCCATCAGGCCACTTTTTAATTAGTGATGACATTTATCATTATTGTTTCCTTATTGAATTACTTTTTTTTTAGCTTTAGTGACTGTTTTAACTTTTATAGCAATAAATCTTTCTGCAACAAAGATAATTTTAATTATATTTTGTTAAGGCAGAATTGCTATTTTTTTCTAATTAAAACCCTACCAAATGGGATAATTTGATTAAGAATAATAGTGTTTTAATGTTTGTATGTGCTTGTATACTTATTGATCAAATTGTATATTTCCCTTTGTGGGATTTTCTGTATCCATTAACTGATTTCGTGCTGTTTCAGTTGAATCACAATATGCATTTTACATTACAACTAATATTGCTGTCTTCAAGAAATGCAATATATAATAACTAACTCATTATGTTTACATGCAAACCAATTATCCGAAAATATTCTATCAGGACATTGGGACGTCTAGGATCCCCATAGCGCAATGATGTAGTATCTTTATAAATCACCGATTTCAAGTTCATTCCGAAACGCCGATGATTGAATCCCGCAGGCATCTGCGAACAGAGTACTGTGCGAAACAGGCTTCCAGGCGGAAAGACCCCCTAATTGAAGAACTGACCAATCAATTGAAATTCGCAGACGATAGTATTGGAGTAAGGGGGTAGTGGGGGTAGAGGGCAAACGACACCTCATCAGACAATTCAGTTAATTGAAAGTTCCATCCTCCGTTTCAAATGAAATGGAGTTAAGGAAATGAAAGCGGCATGTTAGAATTGAAGACAACAAAAAATAACTTGCATTCGAAAAGAAGTTTTTGGGAGTATATTAAAAAGCCTACATTTTATGCTAAAAGTACTCACGGAATTGCGATTAATTATTAGAGAATGAGATGGTAAAGACAAAAGTGGCACGAAGGAAGTATGCGATGGACACTAATGCAGTTCTCTGGTGTTTGAAATTTAATTTAGCTTATAAGTTAATCGTATTTTTTAGTGAGTAAAAGTAATTTACTAAATAGATTTGCAATGAAATGCAGATAGCAAAAAATCGAAATCATCACTGTTCATTTTTTTTCAGTATATTTTGATGCTTTAAGTACATATATATAATTTTATTGTTTCTCTATCAGAAATATGTGGGTTGATGGGCAATTGGCTTACGCTCTGCCTTTGGTACCAGATTTCAGATCCGAATCCTGGCGGTGGCAGGTGGCATGGATGTATGTTAGTTTGACGTTTGTGATGTTCAACCTCTTGCTTCCTTCGTCGGACTACTGGTGGGATTTTTCGGGTTTTCTCCCATATGATACGTAAATGAGGGTTTTTTGCCCCTTAAAGGTCTTCCAGTAAGGATTTGCCTTCCTTTTTCAACATCACGCACCAAGTCAGACTTCTACCTACGAGTGTTCGATCCATCACAACAAAAGCTGCCCGACTTTTCCTCCTTCCATGAGACCACACAGGTTCTTGGACTTTGTCTAGATGTTGCTGTCTACCAAGTGAGATTCAAAAACCCCCAATTTTCGCTCAGGAAAAAAAGTACTCTACAAAGATTACTATATTTATAACAGTGGATATCAGTTCTCGTCCAATTAACAGAAGTTGTCAAATCGATCCATTGAAACAAGAATTTATCTTCCTGAACAAACTTAATCCCAAAGAATTCTTTTAAATTACTCTAAAAGAGGGAACTCTTAACACACTGGAAAACGAATTTCTCCGGAAAACTTCTGCCGATAGCATACTCGAGTGGAGAATTTAACAAACAATCCTGAAAATAAGTGCATTTTAATCACGAAGAGGTAAATGTAGATGAGCAACACTCTTCTCTTTAAAAAAGGTTTCCCTTTTCCGAGAGAGAAAGAGTCGCCTGCGGGTCCCAGCAGTTGAGGAAAAACCAATAAAATGCTCTTTACGCTCTCTTTTGTCCAATAAATTTCCGCCTGCCTCCCACCTGCTTCGGAACAGAGACAATTATACGCCGGGGCTTCCCTTAAATGTCACTGGCGCCCCCATCCATGGCCTTCGAATGAAGAATGGGACTGGAGAGAGGATATACGGTCGTCCAATCAAGATTTCACTTGAAAACATCTGTTTTTTTGCATTTGTCCTTTATGCGTTTTTAATTACGAAAACATAACTTTTATAAGAGTTTATAATTACGAATATATGAGTTTATAAATACGAATATATGAGTTTATAATTGAGTTTTTTGGATATATGTTTATAATAGAGTTTGAGTTGAAAACATGAGTTTATAATTACGAAAATATTACTGAAATATTTATTATTACAAAAAATTCTCATCAATTTTAATGCCGTCTGGTGGTCTAGTGGTTAGCGCTATGGCCTTTGGTATCTCAGGCTTTAGATTCGAATCCTGGTCGGGACATGGATGTTTGTGAATGTTTCGAAATCCAAGTTGAACTATATCTAGAGATTCTGAATCCATGTTAAGTCGTAGGTGCCGGTCTAATATCACTGTTGGGCGTAAGGTTGACAACCCTACCTCTTAAAAAGAAAACACATCTTCAGTCTTGAAATTAGCCAGTAGGCCAGTATCTACCTTGGTCGACCATAGGGCTGTAGCGGTAGAAAAAGAAATATTAAAATATAACAAAATTTAATTTGTTTCATACAATTTTAAATAGTAACAAGGATTAAAAATAAATTACGATACTTTAATTGCTCCATTATTTTCGGATTAAACTTTTATTATTATGCTTATTCCTCCCTATATCAGACTTCAGGGTTTAACACGTTTTATATCTTTGTATTTTTAAACTGAAATAGATTCATGACATTTTTAATGAAAAAAATTCGTACTTTTTGAAATAAAAATATAAAATAATTTTGATAAATATTTCTTCACTCGTTTAGAAAACGGGGGGAAAATAACTTTGTTACCAAAAATAACAACAACTTTGAACTAGTCTTAACCTATTACGCCACCATGTTAAATTTATTTGAAAACTAGATAAACATTAAACACGAAACGTAAACATAAAACTTAAATCATATTTTCAGACATGAAATATGAAACGGGTCTCCGTATAACGGTTCCAAATGCAATATTTCTAAACATGCGCAATTTCCCTTGATGTTCTAAAGCAGGTTACTTTACTTAACGCTACTCTCCCACAGAGAAGGAGGAACATGCGTAATAACTTACACCAATATATACCTCGGAACATTATTATTCCAGGTTAAAATCCCAACACAATCTGCCCCGTTCAACAAAATATATTAAAGTTGGTGTTCCTTAATTAATTTACTGTACAAAGAGGAGATTCGTTCCTCTTCTAAGATTCGGTTTCCGAGCATCCTCCGTGATTCATGGCCGCGGGAATAAATAGCCTCGTGGCTATTCGTAGGTGAACAGAGTAATTTCGATTCCCAAGTGAATGGGCGTTTCCTAATACATGCTAACTATTCATTTATGGGAGATATACGACATTAGAACTACTGATCTACTCTTAGAAGGCTTAAAACACAATTTTCTTTTATAAATACATACTAAGATAACGTGCAATAAATCGTATGATGCATAAGTAAAATTTGAACAAAATACTGAAATTTATAGTATAAGGGAAATTTAAATCTCACAAAACTATTATAACATAGACTACTATTATTACTATATAATAGGACTATCTATAATAAGACTTTTCGACTCCTTCAGTTGAAACTTTCAAGGTTTTAATGTAATCTTCTTCAACGAATAGCTAAATATCCAATAGAATTATGATGGTAAATGTTTATTACAGAAACTGCCTTTACTCGTAGACAAGCAGTGTTTGTGTTTTTAACTGGTTAAAAACGTTTTTTTTACAAACATATTCTTTTTCTAAAGTAACGTAATTATTCATCGTTAGAATTATTATTAATTTGTTTTATTCTATTTTATTCATTTGTTTATTATGGGAATTCAAATATAAATTTAGCAATTTCGGATTGTACATTAGAATCTTATGGAGGTGAACAAAGTGGCGTTTCCTAATACACGCTAATTATTCATTTATGGAAGATATACGACATTGGAACTACTGATCTACTCTAGGAGGCTTAAAGTACAATTATCTTTAAAACAAGTAATATAAAAAAACATTTAAAGTCAATTCCTAATTAGGTCAACAACGAAAAATTCTATTTCGGTTACTTTTTATTAAATAATTACAATTAATATAAATATGTATATATATATAAAACAGAATCACAATATTAAGTGGCAAAATAGAAAGCGAATTTCTTTTTGCAGAGTTTCCTTTTCACCCATATAAAACTAAAATTAATTAATTAAATTTAATTAATGAATTAGTATTTGAAAAAAAAAACTGTATTAACATCCAGTGTCATCTACTGCAAGTTTAAAAAATGCATTTGTACTTGAGTGGATGAATAATTATTTAATATGATGGATGAATAATATTTTATTAACGATTGAAAATTTGAACAAAATACTGAAACTTATGAGACAAATTTAAATCTCACAAAACTTAGTAAAATAGGATTATTTTATAGGCAACATCAATACCAGAATATTTATTTATAATAATGGATTCGTTCAGTCGAATCTCTCAAGATTTTAATGTAATCTTCTTCGACGAATAACTAAATATCCGATGAAATGATGGTATGTTAAATGGCTATTACAAAAACTGCTTTTACTCGCAGACAAGCAGTATTTGTGTTACTACTACTACTACTACTACACCACACCACATCACTGTGCCTAGAGCTGAGTTGCCCCTATACAGTTTGGGAATGATGCGGGTGGAAGAAAAGGACGCACGATGGAGGCGGAAAAGTTTTGCATAATTCACTTTTCAAGGAACAGAAGCTGAACAATGGGGAAAATTCATACAAGAACAGTACTAAATGTCAAAAATTTAAAAAATTGAGAAAGGAGGAATATGAAATGCGAAAAATATAAAAACTTTAGTTAAGAGATTATAGAGAAAAATTAAAAGCAATATGATACAATAAACACTACATAGGAGATTATACAAATCAGAGAGCTGAAGGAATATTCATCAAATCAATTATTATAGAATTTATAGTATTTGTGTTAAAAGAACTACTGCTCTGCCCAAAAAGTAAGACCAATTTTTTTTTTTTTTTCAAAACTCTTTATTTATTCTTCCAAATTTATTTCATCGCCTTCAAAGTAATCAACTCCGGACACAATGCACTTATGCCAACTTTTATCCTTCTAAAATGTAACTTATTTTCTATTATGTTTGTTTAATATAAGTGTTGGCTTTCAAAATATTTAGTTTGTTGAATATAAAAACAACAAAACTGCGCAAAACAAAACAAAATATTTTTCTAGAAAAATTTAGCTCTAATAAATGATACAACGAACTGAACATTAAATGGGAGTGGATATATTATATGAAGAAAACAATAAAGCTCGAAGTGAAAATTGCGTTCTCTAATCATATACTATTAAGTCATAACCCAGAATAAGCAATGAGGTCATTAACTATTAAAGCGTAGAAAAAGAAAGAACATGTCATTACTTTAAATCCATAGTATGTAGAAAGAAATAAACTTTTTATGAATTAGCTACATAAAAGAGCAGCATCGAAAAAAAAAAAGTTACATTTTATAAAAGTAACAAATTACATAATCGATAATAAAGAAAAGTAAATAGGAAATACTTTTATAGTTACTAATATGAAAAATTAGAAAAAAATATATAAATATATAAATTAGAAAAATTATATAAAAATATATAAAAAAAATATATAATATGAAAGAAATATTTAATTACATGAAAAATAATAATATCGATTTGATTTATAATTATTTTATTTTCCTAACGGATTTTATATATTCCATTTTTTTAATTATAAAAAAGTAATAATAAGTAAAAAGAAATAAGTAGTAAAAAAGTATATAAAAAATTGGTAATTATCAGTATTCCTGTTAAATATAAAAAGTATAAGTAGTAGAAAGTAATATAATTATAAAAAAGTAATAACATTATATTACAAAGAAAATATTACTATTATAAATTACATAACGAAATATAAATTTTTTTATTTGTGTCCGAAATTAAGAATAATAAAATTGCGAATACAAAATTAATTTTCATTATTATTATTATAGTATTACGTCAATTGATAAAATTAACCTGATGCTATGATTGGATTAAATAGATCCCAATAATGAATAATACAGTAAGTACACTTTATTTCGGCATTCGATGGTTCGGCCTTTTTATAATTCGGTACCGATAGAGCTTTTCGTTTTAGCATTTTTCGTTTAGCCTGATTGCCGAGTAACCGGCGCTCGCTGCCACAGTCCCGAGTCCCGGCGGTGCCATAGATGTTTGTAGGGGTCCGGAATCGATTTCAAATTGTAGGTCCCTGTCTAATAGGATCGTTGAGCGTTGAGGGGGTAGTGTTACTCGCGTCCGTGGCATGTCTTCAAGCTGCACGTGTTCCCTGGGTAGCACTAAATCAATAACAGCGTTCGTCAGTACAGCCCACACGACATGCCTTCTTCAAGGCTAATTTGTATTGAGCTGCTCACAGGAAATGATCAACATGACCCACCCCTCGACGTAATTGAAAACTATATTAATCATCATATGGAATGGCAAATTTTCCATATTACAGTTTAAGTTATTCAATAAATCTACTTTAGGATTTCAAAAATTTGTGAAATAACAAACTTTAATTCAATTATGAGCAAACCACAAACACTATATAAATATAATATAAAAAATATTATGAAAATAACCAAAAAATCTGTTATAAATTTAAGAATAAACTTATTTTTAAATCTTATATTTTAGACCCTTCGTTTTCATAAACAACAAAAATTGGGCTTATTCTTAAAATACAATACTCATTCATAGTTTTATATACAAATTCATATTCATGCAATACTTATTCACACCCATCTTAAAATAAAATGTTGGTATGACAGCATGCCCATATATTATTAAATAGTAAATATAATGCTAGTTATTCATACAATAATTTTAAATAAGCTTTTATCGATCATGTTAAATGTAGTGGTGACTTAAACACACATGGAGTAATGACTCAATATTGCCTTGCTTAACTGCAACGATATGACACGTAACGCATATTAAGTATTTAAACACCTAAGCCAAACAGGAACAGCATTTTAATCAGCAATCACTCGCCAATTATAACAAAAGTTCCCCATTTCTTGCTGACGTACACATACATTTAAAAACATGCCCATTTATGAAGGTAAATCGTGTGGAAAATTTAAATACGTTTACGATTTGTATAATACAAAAAGAATGATTTAAAAAAAAAAAAAAATTCTCAAATACTACAGACAAACGTGCCATTCAGTGAGAAGACACAAAGGTTTTTCAAAAACTGGAAAATTGCTCTGTCCCCACCGTTGTCATGGTAACCGAAATGTTTGATGACCTAATGTTCAGCAGCAACAGTAGCACTAACTCATTTCTTGATTTTCACTGCTACACAAGGCTTATCTTAATAATAGTGAATCATTTCTACTATGTTATGTAGACCATTTTTTTTTTTTTTGTTTCTTTTTTTTCCGCATTGAATGACAAAGAATAAATGAATGAATAAATGAAAGACGACTGGAAAATTCAGACAATTTTTTTTTCCTTTCCACTTTTATTGGTAAAAGGAAATCGAATTTGCGATTCGTAAATTAGAAATTCATTTGTACCTTTCACGAAACAATAGTCACCCAATCTAGATATAGTGATTCGTTTTTTTTTTTTTTTTTTTTTTTTGAAGTGCTAATTTCTGGTAAAATAATATATATATGACCTTACTTCTTGGTAAAATTAGTAGCATATATGACCTAATTTTCTGGTAAAAATTAATAATGTATATTCGACTTAATTTTGATAAAATTAATAAATTTCTGAAATTCCTTGGTAAACTTATGTGGTCAAAACTTATATAACGTAAATTATATATGACCCATTTCTTGGTAAGCTTATGTGACCAAAACTTATATGACGTAAATTATATATGACCCATTTCTTTGTAAGTTTATGTGACCAAAACTTATATAACGTAAATTATATATGACCCATTTCTTGGTAAGCTTATGTGACCAAAACTTATATGACGTAAATTATATATGACCCATTTCTTTGTAAGTTTATGTGACCAAAACTTATATAACGTAAATTATATATGACCCATTTCTTGGTAAGCTTATGTGACCAAAACTTATATGACGTAAATTATATATGACCCATTTCTTGGTAAGCTTATGTGACCAAAACTTATATGACGTAAATTATATATGACCCATTTCTTTGTAAGTTTATGTGACCAAAACTTATATAACGTAAATTATATACGACCCATTTCTTGGTAAGCTTATGGACCAAAACTTATATAACGTAAATTATATATGACTCATTTCTTGGTAAACATAGTATTATATATGACCAACTTCTTGGTAAATTAAGTAACCTAGATATGACTTAACTTCTTGGTAAAATTAACAATATAGATTATCTGGCTTTCTAATTTTTCAGTATTGTTTAGTATTGTTTGTTAAATACTTCTTTTTAATGCAAACCTAAATTATAAGAAATATTTGATATGATATAGTGATTTCAGATTTCGAAGTTTTAAATTTAAAATAAAATTTGAAAGTAAAATTTATTAATATCACAAAATGACTTAATTAATTGATAAATTACAGTTGGAAATTTCGAATATAAAATTGAACTTTCAAAATGTTATAATTGATAATAAATGTCATAATTATATTTATAACATTGTTATGTTAAAAAAATCCAAAATGTTATATTTGAAGTATTGAGAAAATTGTTTTATTGAAAGAAATATATATATATACACTCAAGAGCCAAAACATTATGACCACCCCTACATTTTGCATTGAACTCGCCTGGGTGACGTGGAAGGCACGTGATCAGGTGAAAGTGGTATTTAACTGGTATTAAGTGGTGGTATTAATCCATGCCAAGGCGGGTTGAAGCTGTGTTGCGCACCAAAGGTGGGCCAACTCGTTATTGACAGGTGGTCATAATGTTTTAATCTTGAGTGTATATAATAAACCAATTTAAGAAAGACACGTTATTTAATAAATTGTAAAAATGTCCCTTTTTTTAGTACTACTATTTTTTCCTATTTCCCTCTATCGTAGAAAGTTGAAAAAATATCAAAATTTTTAACTGAATGCGAAAAGTCAAACTATTTTATAGTTTTATTTACTAGTATTAAATAAAAACCTTTCTAAAACGTTAATTTCTTTCAGTTAAATCAGCTCATAAAAGAATATTTTAGAAAATTATTTTACATTTTGGGATATATATATCCCAAAAATATGTGTATGTTGGTGGGTGTAAAGTCTACTTACATTTATACTATACTACTTTATATGTCAGTGAATATTAGTATATATCAGTAAATATTAGTATATATCAGTATACTTCAATAAATTCAAATCAAATCATATTTTCATATAAAGACAGATAAAAAAACCGGAGCAATAATATAATCGGAAAATATAATCGAGCAGAAAATTTTCTTTGTGGTTTTATAGACTTTAGTTTTGTAATAAAATCTTAAAATTCACCATAGAAATTTCTCGCCATTATATTTAAAAATACATAGATTCACAGTCAATATTGGCAAACGAAATATACGTTATACGTTTTAGAAAAGTCTCCGCAAAGTTTGAAGTATTATTTCCAATAATCAAAATTTTGAAAGGAAATTCCTTCTTCAAAAGAAAAATATGATAATTTTCGATCAAGGCACATCTGTCAGTTTCCCAAGAAAAGTTCTTTGTGGTCTAAGAATCAGTTACTGTTCAAAAGAATAGTATTCCTTGACAATGAAAGTTATATACATCAAATAGTAGATTTTTGAGTTTAAATATTTTTGTTACATTACATGTTTTAAGTGGAGTAATTTACAATCATGGAATTTAAAATCATGCCACTGTGATTTTATACCATGATTTTACTGACTTTTTCAAAATATCACTGTGAATTTTTTTCCGCAGTTGAAGATAAAATATATTTTTTACTATAGTTAAATAATTAAAAAAAATAATTTCAAAAACAGAATTAACACGATCCTGGTAAAGAAAAAACTAGCCGACTTAAATAAGTTATTCTATTATAAGTTCTAGATGCACACACAATTAGGACTTAACATGGAATTTACCTATATTTAACTATTATACATATATAGATATAAGCCGTTACTCAGTGTCAAAAGAACATTTAGTAAAATGAATTTATTAGTTTCATAAAAAATAATACCCCTTATTAAATTATATTTTTTAGTACAGAATCAATTATCTCAAAAAATTTAAAAATGTAAGACATCATAAATTATACAAATGCAAGACAATAAATGTACTTAAATGCATATATTATAGTTGTATTGTCTAGTCGATTTTACTGAGATACTAAAAGATAGTAAAAAAAATATATATATATGTCGAAATTGAAAAATTCTAGTAGAATTTCTTGTTCGGAAAAATCTTATGAAAATGCTGTAATATATTATTTTCAATAATATCAGACAAATTACCATCAAATGTTAATTTCAAAGATTTAAAAAAATGCATACCATATTTTCTAACTATTTTGTAAACTACAAGTAAGCTAATAAAACTTTTAAAAATAAGTGGAATTAAACATTTTAACGTGAAATGACTAAGTATAAGAAATGAGAGATACGAACCGCTAATTTCATCCACTTGCTTTTGGTGCTGCCGATAGCTTTTTTCGACTTAATCTGCTCTAGGTCGGTGTCGTCTTCGGCATCCGCTTCTTCTCCGCCGGAAGGACTTCGACTTTCAAATTGAACTTTCTTGCCCTTCTTCGCGGTCGCTTCGTTCTCCTCCACTACTACTTCTTCTTCTTCTTCTTTTGGCTGCTGACCTCCTCACTTCCGTCCTGTTGACCCCGATCGCCGTACGATTCCAGGGATCCACCATCTTGTTTGGCACCATCATTTGGCACGACAGACTCCATGGAACCCAGACTGCTGTACTCGGACTGGGCTATGGAGCTTTGTCGGCTATCACTGACACAGGAGAAAAGGCAGACTCGTTGGACATGCTTTCCGTCAGGATCCCGGACTCGACCGAGTCCTCCGGGTGCCTGGGCGGGTTCGGACCTTGGAAACGGTGCCGGACTCGGTCGAGTCCTCAGCGTGCCTCGGCGGGTTCCGGACCTTCGAAACGGTCTGGAACAGGGAGGCAAACTCATCTGTGACTATACTCTTCTTCCTTCGTTTCTGCTCCTCCAGTTTGGATTCCTCTGCGAACGTCACTGTCCGCTCTGAAGAAGGCAGTTCGTCCTCTTCCACCTCTTCCACTTCCTGTGTTTCGTAATAGTCTGCAGGATACTCACCAGTATTATCCTGGTAATCCTGTTCCTGGTAATAGGTTTCATCATTGTATTCCCTGTTCATGGTATTCCTCCTCAGGCATACAATGATCTTCTTGGACTTCCTCGGTGTGAAGACATCGTGATCTTCTTCAACGCTGGCTTGTTGCAGCGAATAGGTATCACGTATTGGTGGCGGTGGCGCTACTTCTTCTTGAGGATAATCAACTACTAAATCAGCTTGGGGCTCATCGTAAACTGATAGTTCGCTATCACTTTTGACACTATCCGATCGAGATTTAGTTCTAGATCCAATCTTGAAGCTGTCTAGAGTTGATCCCAGGTTAAAGATGCTGGTCATGCTTCCACTTTTTGAACCACTTTTGGTGGATGTTGCAGATGTCGGTGGTGCAGTATCTTTTTTGGTTAATGTTGGCATGCTCATCATCTTATAACCTTTCGACACTTTACTGGATAGAACACTTAATATCCCACCACCTGCAGTAGTAGAAGTATCTTCAGCTACTGTCGTAGCAGAACTAGATAGCTCTTTAGTCGCTTGAGTAATGGTCCCTGAAGAAGTCACCTGAGTCTGACTCAGAATGGGAATGGCATTTGAAGAAGTAACAGGATCTGAGTATTGTCTTTGGCGACGACGTTTACTGCTCCTCTGTGGAGAATATCCCTTATGCTGAGGTGATGATGTAAATCTTTCACTTTTAGCTGCTCTTTCATGCTCTCGAAGAGGTTTTCTGGGGAACCAGAGACTGTTCAATTGGTTGTTGTAGTGCACTCATTTCTTCATTGTAGTTCACACCTTATCATCTCCATAATAAATTTCAGATTTCTGCTCTTCAACAGAATGTGGCTCTGAATAATTTGAGTAGCTTTCGTGCCCACTTTCAGATGGATATCCATAAGCGCCTTGTTGCCCCTCAGAAACATATTCATAGTTCTCTTGAGAATAAGCTTGTGTAGTAGAATATTCTGACTGATCACCATACTCTCCATAAGGCTGATCTTGGTAAGCGTCAGCATACTGGGGCTGAACTGATGCATAAGTGGCAGATCCATATTCCTCTTGTTGTGGTGCATAGTAATCTTGGTTTGAGATTGGTCAATTGTAGTTCCTTCATTTTCATACGAATATTGAGAGCTCTGTTGTCCAGAATCAATCCAGTTTTGATTTTGCTGAGAACTCCAATCGTAATTTTCGTCAACATTCTCTGACGACTGGTCAACATACGAAGAATTTTGATAATCCACATTATGTTCGATGTAAGTCTCTGCAACATAAGGGGATTATCCACTTCATTATAATAAGTATCGGAATATTGTTTATCTGTAGACTCGGAAGGAAGCTCTTGATATGTTTGGTCAGCACTTGCATCATGAGTATAATACGGTTCGTTTTGAACTTTATCATAATTGTATCCTTGTTGGTTTTCTGATACGTATTTAGACGTATCATTTTGCTCTGGTGATTCAGTTATATTATCATATTGTGGAGGGTCTGTCGTATATGATTGAGTGGAGGGAATTTTGAGCACCATGGGTTTGATCGGTCTCATATTGAACAGACACATTTTTAGGCTCGTCTGTTAGTGGAGAAGAATCAAAATGAATTTGCTGTGGCGGGGTTTTGACCGTAAGGAATAGATGTTGCAGGTTTAACACCTTGTGACTTATCATATGTTATTTTGCCAGATTTGTCGATGTAAGGCTGAGGAAGTTTTCGGCGACCTGGAGCTGGTGAAGAACTTGACTGCCTTTGCCTCTTGGTGGTGGAAAGGTGCTGTTGCTTCCTTTATGATGAATGGGTTCAGTTCTGGTCAATAATTCTGATTTTTTAAGCCTGCATGGCTGATAAGGTATTTGGGGTAATTCCTTACTGCGGCGCGACTTACTCTTTTTTTAGTGCTGTTGCTTGCATGAAACTGAGACTGTTCCTTTTGAAATTTTCAAAGGACTTTCTGGACAAGGGCTTTCAGCCAAAGTTAGGTGTTTTTCAATGGAATGAACTTCTGCTGTAACTGTTTTTCGTAGGATCCGCAGGGCTCAAGGGAGATGTTGTGACATCCAGCACAACTTCTGGCTTTTGTAAAGATTCAGGACTTCGTCCTTCCCATTACCTGCTGTATCAGAAGTTGCATATTCCGGTAATCTCTGTCACAGGAGTGAGGGTGACCCTTCTGTCTTTCCTCTACAGTGTCCAAGATAATTAGAATCAGTGTAGTCAGATGGTTCACTGATGCCTCGATCGGGTGGAGCTGGTGCAACCACCACCTGCGTTTGAGAATAATACCCCATTCCTAAGCTCCTTTGGGACTGGCAGAAGACTCAGACCATGACCCAATATTACTGTAGCTAGCGCACGTCTCTGAGGTCTTCCTAACTTTGGCACTGGTTGCCACATCTGAAGCAAATCTTAGACTGTCATCACTGAGATCTAGTGTATCGGTGATGAGATCGGATACTTTGGCAAATTCATCGTAACTTGACAATTTGTAAGAGTCTGGATCAAATGTGCTCGTAGAATCTGCACTAAGTGCACCAAGGTCCCACGTTGCGCAAAAGGGCTGTTTCGAATGCTGCTTAAAGTCTTGTACACGTCCCTTTTGCCGACGAAGTACTGGTTGTGGTGGAGGCTTTATGCAAGTTTGCCGATAAGCGATCCAATTCTCAATATCACGCTCACTGATGTACGGGAGGCCCCCTGTATCTTTTATAATCCGAAGACGTGAATATTTCACGACGAGGATAATGCAAAAGATCTGGGTGGAAGTACCCAGGACTCCTTGACTGGCTCCCTCCCATTCGGATGCCTCAGAAGCAGTTGAAGGATCAATGTACTTGGAAGCATACTGGAATCCTTGGTATTTGGAATCCTCAGATGTGCCAAAAAGCACCAAGAATATCACTTTCAGACAGATCAGAGGATCCACCATGCTTCAAGAGTCTTTCTCTAACAGCAGATCACTAACAGTACTGGAGGTATTCCTCAGGATCTTCACCACTGTTTTTGATGACGGCCATGAGTTGCGTGATGACATTCTGCTGCTCGTAAAGCAAAATTTCCAGTCTCTCCAGTTTTTCCCACATTTTTGACATACTCCTGAGATAGTAGGTCAACCGCTCGCCATGCATATCGCAGTTCAACCTCCATTCCCCCAATCGACCACCCAAACGGTCCATGAAGGCATCAACAGCCTGCTCAACACGACTACCATACACATTGCAGTAGTCAGATGGCGAAACGCTTTTTACTATTATTGCGGACTATGTCCATGTTGTATATCCCCCTACTGTGTCTATCAGCAACAATGATGGTAGTGCATGGCGGTATTACCACCAGCTATTACCATGAGAAGAAGATATAAACTGACGACACTGCCATCTCATTTACATGATAAAAATCTTCCATTTCAATAAACTATTTAAAACAACAAATGTGTACAAGACAATCAAAATACCATTGTATAAGAACCCCTGCTACAAAATACCAAATAACTTTCAGGTCATCAAATGTTTCAAACACTTGATGGAAATAAGTGTCTTTAAGACCCTAAGTCAAATGACAAAATGGACCCTGATTCTTGTATTTAATGACCAATATAGTATTAGAAATCTCAAAATTCTTATACCTTGTTATGAAGCAACATCAAAGAACAAAGCTTATCCATACATCAATTAACAGGCAAGAAAGTAGTAATATTAGGTGAGAAATGAAGATCGTAAAATCTAATGGCAAATGACAGATAGCAGAAAAAGAGAGAAATTACAACAACACACAGCAACACCTTCCGAGCATAAAATTGTAGCGAGCTTAACTTTTTCTTTTAGAGCTCAATATTACTTTTGAAAAGTTTAAACATACAGCGTTAGGATGAAAATTTCCTTTCAGATATACAAGAGACTGGAACAACTTTTAATTTTAACTTTAGCTATTCAAACCTGACCTTCAAAAAGATTAATTACATACAATTAATATTGCACTCTTCAAGAAATATGACACTGAATAAGAAAATGTGCTATACTATATCTCTAAGTAGTTTTCTGATAGAAACAGAATGGGTGTGTTCTATAAAATAATCAGATCTAACTACGAGTAGCAGATTATTCTGTTTATCACTGCATTTTTAATTGATGAACAATTTTGTTAAACGTTTATATTCTTCTCTGAATTGATATGCTTGAAACTATGGAGGAACAAACACAGATCAAGATTTTAAAAAGATGTATAAAGTGAATACAATGTTCCATAAAGATAAATCTTAAATAGTTGAAAATGCTTTAAGTATATTTTAACAATTATACGATGAGAAATTCTTAAGATATTTTAAATATATGAA